>JAMPIV010017245.1:0-47500 GCA_024509875.1 Oreohelix idahoensis | reverse complement strand
ACTCGCTCACTGCTCCATTCGGAGTCTAGGGTTACCTCTGCTTTTGGTTTTCTGTACGAACTAGCATGAAGCAATCACCAGCGCTTGCTTTGGTTGTTTATGAAGATACTCTTTTCATATGCTGAGGTTGCCAGCCTCGCATGGACTTTTGCAACCACTAGCAAGTACAAATATGTCAAATTCAAAGTATAAAATATGTTACAACTTACCCCAACTAGTTGGGAACTCTAGACTTCTTCCTCCGTTTGAATAGTCTTGGCAACTTGATGCAGAAGCCTCGTACACACGCCTTGAGTATTATTTCTATTATAGAATCCCTCTGTGACATTGTGAGTAGGTTCTGTAGGAGTTCGGTTTCCGTATTAACAGGTAAATCTTCCTTGCTACAGTGTTCAGAAGAAGTTCTGATAAGTGTTTTGTCCGGTTCTATAAGGTCAGAATCCTAACTCTATTCTGTCTTGGCTTCTGTCCGAGCTGTCTCTTTGACAATTCTGGAATGCAGTGTCGTATATCTAAAGTAATCTATGATATATCGTAGTTCTAGGCCCACGCTCACATGTTGCGTTTCCGACAAAACTTCCAATCGCCATGCATGTCTCTTCGCGCCTCAAATGCCAGCTAATACATTCAAATGTTCGTGTTATGATGACTTTCCTTATGGAATTTTCTGCAGGACTCGTACGTTTGTAAAATTCAAACGGTCAATTTTCCGTATAAGGATTTGCTATATCCGTCTATTCTCGGTAATGTTTACATTCGCACCTCTCACATTCATCTTGCTTATAACAAGCTTGTCCGGATGTTTATTCAGGTGTGTCTATAATATGCCACCAGATCGATAATTGACCGGCACTCCGTAAGCAAACAACCATCTGGGTTTCACTTGTATCAAACTCTCAGGTAAACAAATACGACACAAATGAATGGAAGGAATGTAAACACTTACTCGAAAATACCAAATACTGTTGGAAGATAGGAAAGTAAAATGTGTCGACATCGAATAGTGCACGTAACTAGTACGCACAATAAAGGTAGTTCAATACTGCCGGAGAGGAAAAGAGAGCGAACCAAATTATGTGACATGCCGGAAGTATTGCATTATTTTCTGTGTCTTAATCTTCAACAAGATTGTAATCTACATTGAAACACTGAGACAGCATGGTGAGTGGCAATTATCTGCAACCCATGATCTCATATCAAACGTTTGTTCAATACCTTCGCCGACAAAACGTCTGGATTTTTCACCCTATGCCATCTTGTGCAAAGGTAATACCAGGTTATCTTTTGCCATCCTTGTCTACTGCCAGCCTGGCTTGCGAGATGGCAAACTTAACCCGTCTCGCTACTTCAGGCACTTTATTGTTAGGCCGGCAGATGTTACGTAACCTAAACAAACAACTTCGCTCTGCACAAACAGAAGTCAATGTTGTTTCAAAATAGGTCAAGCACTCAGGTAATAGCAAGGGAGTGACAAAATAACACAAGATATGATAAGATAAAGGTAACGATTACGGTGTAAAATATGAATGCTGGAAGAATTAGCACGTAAAAGGAGTGGTAGATAGTACTGCTGGAGAGGAGTGTAGACCCCCCAAAAAGAGAACGAACGTATTTCGTGACAGTGGTCATGGTGGGATATTTTTAGACCATTCTTCTAAATAAAACAGCCTAACGGCACACTCTCAGCGATTTCCATTTGCTAGGGGGTCATTAATATGCGCATTTGAACTAAATGGCATCCAGTTTTTTGTCCTTTGGTGTCAGTGCTTGGGGCATACTCTGTTATTTCAGAACATTTAGGATGTGACAATCACAAAAAGCTACAAGCAGGTCCGGCTGGATGGAAGAGCCAACCTGACCAGTGGCTCAGGGTGCCAAGGCTCTGGGGCGCCAAAACTGCCCCCCCCCCCCCCAGGGAGAAAAAACACTGTGAATCAAGCATAAATGAGATCTCTCTTCTCCCCTCCCTGTGGGCTGCAAATTAACAGGCGCATTGTCTCGCTGTTCACCCACCAATGTTAGTCTCTCTGAATAATTATTCTTGAGTATACACAGCGTAGCTCAGGGAAGATGATTATAAATCACCAATATTCTTCTGTGTATTAAATTGGGAAAATATGCGCTTGGACAGCGCGAAATCAATGATTTGCCTGAATTAAAATTAGCGAGGTACATATATCTCTGTTGGCTCGTGGCACCTGAACCTCTAGAGATCGCCATGGATACAGGATTGCTGTCATTCTAGAGCTACCCCAAATGCTGTTGAGCAACCTAAACGTGAACAGCAATTACTCGTTTAAAAAATAGTATTTGAGAAATTAAATGCTCAAGAATACGTTTCATCCGTTAAATGATCATCCAAATAGAAGAGCCTGTACTAGTTAACGTTTGTTCTGATTGACATTCAAGTGACACGTTAAACAATAACAGTGACGACATTTGTTTTTAAAGAAGTGACTCCTTAAAAACAATAACCAAACGACATAACCTTCCCCATAAACAGAACGAAATCCTTTCCCTCTAACACCCCCCCCCCCAAAAAAAAAATGAGGAGGGGGGCGGGGGGGGGGAATGAAAAGAGGTTTAATTATGGTTCATCCGCAAATTGTTCTGTTATCTGACATACATGCTAGATGGACAGACAAGTAATGGTCTTGACTACAATGACAAACACAGAGCCAGGACTGAAGGCTAGTAACGAGTAACCTGAATGTCCATGCATCCCTCGTAACCAGAGTAACCAGTTTGTCAGAGAGAGCGAGCTTCGTCAGTAAAACATAAACAATAAATCTGTCAGTTCTCGATATTTTTTTAAACAAAAATTAAAATTTTGCCTCGTTTTGGGGAGGCCTATATACATGAGTCCGTCGGTTACATTTCAGTGTATGTCCAAATGTAAAAGACCTTGCGGCCCGGTTAAAATCTGAATTTCTATCGTTTTACTGAGTACAAAAAGAATACGTATATATATATATATATATATATATATATATATATATATATATATATATATATATATATATATATATATATATATATATATATATATATATATATATATATACTGTATATATATACTGTATATACATATGTATATATATATGTATATATATATATATATATATATATATATATATATATATATATATATATATATATATATATATATATATATATATATATATATATATATATATATATATATATATATATATATATATATATATATATATATATGTGTGTGTGTGTGAAACGCAAGCGTCCTGTGTGGTTACCAGGTAGGATTCTGAACAGGGGCTGCTGTGTTCCGTCAGCTGTCATCCTTTTAGTGTCGGATAAATCTGTCACGTTTATCAAATAAAGTCATTCCAATTCCATAACGCAACATCTTCTTGCACCTTTCAACTCCCAAAGGTTCATAAGCCTTCAACAAACTTATGACAAGTCTTTCTATCTCGTGCCATCACATTGTTTATATCATCTTCTGTCCCTCCGACAGTGACTATTTTGCTGCCAAGGTATATGTATATTTCTATATCCTACAGTGGTGTTTCTTCCAGTACAATCTTATTATTGTTTCCTGCATTTATCTCATTATCTTAGTTTTCTTCCTGTGTATTTTCATACCCATTTGCTTTGATCTCCCATCAAGTATTTTACTTGTTATTTGAATAAAAAAATTAAAATAACATAGAATAAATAATACAAAATAAAATAAACTGCCAGGTAACAAATCATGTTTTACAAAGTCAACCAAGTAAAAACAATATTTAAAACAAGATCACGAAACAGAAAAATATCACACCAGCAAGTCAGCCCACGTGTACGGGATTTCCGTTTACATTACATTACGTTCACTGCTACAGACATCTGTTTGGTAAGGGTAAAGACAGTTCCATAGTATATTCTGTTGGAGGGGAGGGAAGTGTCAGAGGCTCATCTATACTTAGTCACAGTGTTGCCGTCATTTTTGACGGTGGGAAAAAACGCCAACCTAATGTATGTTTGGTTTAATGCGATCAAAGAGAGATAAATGTTTATTATCTTTCTGTGACAGGTTTGTCTGGTGATTATCTTCTCCTGTCTTATGTTGTCCTGTCTCACGCAATGTCTTATAGTTGACATGTCTTAAGTCTATTTATAGGATCATATAAGGAGTATCTTTATCACCCGTTTGGGCGGAAACGCCTGGTCTGGGTTTGCCTCGATCTGGTCCATGCTCTTTGGGCATGCACGGGTCTTGGCGGCAAAAGCCGAGAGACTGATTCAAAGAGAGTGTTCCTGAGGCTTAGAACGGATGTACCGATCCGTAGATTTCTCTCTGCCAAGTTTTCGATAGGGATTGGAAATTCTGGGAATGACTGTTTTGTCATTCTTCCGTCCCTGAGTGTTTCTTTATGCCAGTATTGGCTGTGTTGTGTTACCTTAGAGTGTAAGGATTCTTTGAGAAGGTAACTGAAACATTATTCGATCTTTTCGTCTCGTTTAGATCTTACAGGTACATTTATCGCTGATGGCAACATAGTGAGCGAAGCTCACAAGGAGGTATTATACTGTACCCCAGTATTGCTTCATATTTGAAAGACTAGGTCTAAGTTGACCTGTTACATACATAAGCCTAGGAATCATCTTTATTGATCCGCAATGCAGGCGGAATAGGGTTTGGCAGTAAGTATATTTAATCTCAGAAGCTTGTGTAAACTGAGAGTGACCTGATTATCGAGGCCCGCGACCTGCGGCCTGATTTCGTTGTCATCATATTGGTCCGTGTTTACGGCCAATATTCTTCACCAGAATGAAGTATCTGGCATGTGAGGTCAGTCTGAAGTCTTTTGCTAATTGTAGGACAATGGCATTGACTTTGTTTAAATAACTGATATCGCCCTTACTACGCAATATATTTGCTAGGGCTTACCTGACGGGGCTCATTCAGGGATTAGAGCTATTGCATAAATAGTAAACATTGGTCAAGACATTGTTACATGGCTGGGATCTGTGATGCCTGAAGCTGACCTTTGTAACTACACATATTATGTCCGCGATCTTATACTATTGACTGTTCCATCCATCATCATCGTATTATCGTACGTCATGAATAAATATTGTAAACGTCAGCAGCATTCACTACTTCACTGACTTCTACTTGTGGTTGTGTGAGTTAATGTGAAGACGTCCAAGAGCCTATACGGCCTTCGTGTTATCAGCACTGTTATCTACACACTTACACGATCAACCACATTGTAATACAAGTACTACATGTCTGAATCTACATGAATACTGACATGAGGTATGTGTCTACTATACCCTGGCGGCACCTCACGCTAGTGACCTAATTCCTCGTTACTACTTGGTACTGTCCAGGACAACACGACACGCTCAACGTACTAACATTCATAACACATCAAAACCGTACGTTACATCTGAGCATTTACACTGAACAACCTTTTACATCTCCAGTCCAACAGATTTTTACATCTGGTGGACCAGATTCGTGGGGTTTTTTTTTGTCAACGACTCGGATTTTCCTGCCCACATCTGAATTTATACATCCGGAAAACAAGATTGACGTTTAGTTGTCAGTTAAGCAGTAGGAAATAGGTCAACGTCTGCTGATCGACGTATACATTTATGGATGATACAGAATCGTTACATGGACCACAGCTGCTGCAGAATTGCTACATGGACCACAGCTGCTACAATAGTGCTACATATACCACAGTTGCTAACGAAGTTATTTAACACTGTGACAATCGTCGAATGATAACTGTCAAAGTTCACGTCACAAGTTTACGTGCAAGCTCGAATTGTAAACATAGAACAGTTCAACCTGTTGTTTACTACGACATTCTTCACTTTGGGAGACTACTACACCCGTTGTCAAGTTACGGTTACCTTCAACGGTGGAACGTCTACTAGTGTTTACAAGTGTAGTGCAATGAACTGCATCTTTGCGGTTGTAGAGGATTACGCTTAAAGATAAGTGGCCTGGTTTTACATGTTAAACTTAGCCTTTATTTTATGTGCAAATAAGCCTTCCTCGTTACATTCATTATATGCATTCTATTGTTTACTTGTTCTTTATTTACTTGTTGGGTTAGTGTGTATTTTTTTTTCTGCGGGTTCAGGTTGGAGGGTCTTACAGTAAATATCCCACTCAACCGAGGGTTACTGTAAGCGTTCTTTAGGTATTGTGCATATTTCTCACAGTGGAAATTGCAAGCGACTTTTGTTGCTATTTATTTTTTTTTCTTAGCTGTGACGAGATGTGTTAGTGTTGTTTTCGTTATTTTTTCTCCGTACTTTAGTTTTGATTCGTTTTGGTTTGTATTTGTCTGCCTTCTCTTTTCTATTGTTAATTTCTTTACACCCTTTTGTTTATACACTGTGTTGTCATTGTATTTTGTGATTTTTCGCAGTTATCATTGTGATTTTTCACAACATTTGATTTAGTTAAGCTGTATTTTCTTTTGACCTCTGCGAATGTTTTCGTTTGTTTAGATGCTTGTCTTTGTTAGTTATCGTGATATTGTTGATATATACAGTCTTCATGTATACTTGATCATGTACTATTATTTATATGATGCAAATTATATACTGAGCTAATTAATGGTGACTTAATAAATAAGGTAATTGTACTTAGTCTTTATGAAAGACTCATCTCCCACTGAGATTGGGATAACTTGTGTTGCTATTTCAGATATATTGACAGCACATTTGTAGACAGGATGTCTACATTAGATTACTTTATCGCGCAAGGGATAGCCCTTGGAAAAACTGAGGAGAAATTGGAGGATTTTGCGCTTGCTCAATATGCCAAAGCACAAAAGGCTGAAAAGAAAAAGATTCAAGTGCAGCTAGACAGAGAATTTGAAGATAAAAAGCATCAAAAAGAAACTGAAGAAAGGAAGATTCAGCAAGACAGAGAATTTGAAGAGAAAAAGCATCAAAGAGAACTTGAAGAGAAAAAGCATCAAAGAGAACATGAGGAAAAACTCTTGGCTTTGGAGATAGAGAAGTTGAAAGTGACTAATATAGGGAGTTCTCAAGCGACTTCTTCGAGCATTTAAGACTATGTTACCAGAATCTGGTGTAGAGTTCTCGGACTTTATAGGAAAGATACGCCTTACTTTCACTAGATGGATAGAGTTGTCTAAGACTGAACATACTTATGAGGCACTTATGGACTTGTTGCTTAGAGACAAAGTAATGTCATCTGTTAATGAGTCTTTTCTTGCCTTTATACACGAACGTTAACCTAAGGACATAAAAGAAATGGAACAATATTGTTGCCAATATGTCACTGCTCATCCACAACAAACAATTAGCAATAATAAGATTAAAGAAGGTTTACCCGTGGCTTCTGCGACTCCATACAATTCTAATTTCGGAGGTAAAGTTAAAGGTACTCAGCGCAACTTCGATAAGAAAAGTAAGCGCAACTTTGGACAGGATCAAAGTGATTCATGCCAAAGAGGCTCGTCTTCTAGGAATTGGAGGCAATCTGATAGCCCTCATAATTATGGTTCCAACAAATTTGGTAACTTTAAAAGGGGTAGCCACAATAAAAACTATCCTCGCCATAATTCTTTAGGAAGACAGCAGTATCAGTCTGATAGATATTTTCATCAAGGTGTAAATCACAATCACAATTGTGAAAACTGCGGTTCAAACCAAAATAATAATAGCAATAGGGGTAATTGCCATAATCCCAAAGGAAATAGTAATCGAGGTAGATGGCAGCATAATAATAACAGATCATGTCATCATACTAACTGTGCTGAACAAGAGTCACAAGGAGTTAGTAATGAACAAAACAATAGTAAACCTAGCGCTAGTGCTAGTTCTTGTTCTGCCTTTGATTTTGGGAGAGCATCTCAATGCCCTCAGTGCACCACTTTATTTGAACCTACTACTATATCCACCTTGAGTTGCGGTCATCCTCTGCCCGCTCTTCCTGCCGCAGCGGCTCATGACAGGAGAGGATCTCTTATTCTACATAGGGGTCTAATGAATAATGATCCAGTCTCAGTCCTCTTTGATTCTGGATGTACCACTATTGGGGTTAGACAATCTCTAGTAGATCCTTCATGTGCCACTGGAAGAGTGATCAAATGTGTAACATTTGATGGCACAGTGGAAAAATACTCTACCGCTATCATCCGTATAGCTACTCCCTTCTTTACGGGAGAGGTCCAAGCGTGACTGCTTCCGAATCCTATTGCGGATCTTATCGTCGGGCGTATACACGGCATTAAAGAGTGAACCCCACAGCAGATTATTGCTTGGGAAGAACATAACTTAGAAGCTGCTAATGCAGTTATCACGAGAGCTCAGGCTCAGAATATACCTCAGACTACATCGACCGAAGGTGTTGAGGTACGTGATCAAGATGATAATGATGTCATTTCACGGGACTCTTTTATCAAAAGTCAACAGGAAGACATTTCGTTAAAAAAATTCTTCATTCTGGCAAAAAAAGGTGACCCAAATAAGAACACAAATCACAAATCTTGGATCACTATGAAGAATGGCGTACTAGTGCGTATGGTACAACACTCTGACATGTCTATACATTCACAAATTCTTGTTCCGAAAGACATGAGAGTTAGAATACTGCAACATGCTCACGACTCCCAATGCGCTGGTCATATGGGATTTTCACGTACGAAGTCGAGAGTTCTTGCGGCTTTCTTTTGGCCATTCGTCAGCAGAGACATACGTCTTTATTGCCGCTCGTGTAGAGTTTGTCAAGAAGTAAAATCGAAAGGTCCTCGCCATGCAGCACCTATCCAGGCTGCGGACATTCCTATCCGTCCATTTCAGAAAATGGCGATAGATATCATTGGTCCTTTCAAAATAAAATCAGCCAGAGGACATCAATTTATTCTTACATGTGTTGACATGTGTACTCGATGGCCAGAGGCCATACCTCTGAAAAGCATTTCGACTGCCGATATTGCAGACGCTCTTTGGCTGATATTTTCGCAGTTGGGATTCCCTAGGGAAATCTTGTCAGGCCATGGCATCCAACTGATATCTGAGACAATGTCGCAAGTGATGTCTACTCTTAATATCAAGAGATCACTGAGTAGTATTTATCATCCTATGTCTAATGGACTAGTCGAACGTCTCAATAGAACTCTCAAAAATTTACTTGGGAAAATAACTGAGGATCATCCTCAGGAGTGGGACAGAGTCTTACCCGCTGCTCTCTTTGCTTATAGAGAGGTTCCTAATGAACATACCGGGTTTTCTCCTTTCGAGCTCGTCTTCGGCACGCGTCCGCGCGGCCCAATGTCCTTGCTTCACGATCTGATAGCTGCCGATGATATTAGTGATGACACACAATCTTCTTATGAGTATGTCATTGCTCTCAGGCAGAAAATCATTGAAGCTTGCAAATTAGCAACTTCCGCATCTGAATTTGCTAAAGCAAAGGCAAGACAGTTCGCAAATAAAAATAGATGCCTACGTCAACTTTGTCCTGGAGACAAAGCATTTGTGTTACTTCCTTCCAGGGAAAATAGACTTCTTATTGGTTGGAAAGGTCCTTTTGAGATTGTATCTAAAATTTCTGATGTCGACTATGTCGTCGATATTGACGGAAAGCATACATCTTTTCACATAAATATGCTTACAGAATTTTATGAACGTCCAGAGTACTTACAACCTATCTTTCAAGCGACGGACGACGCTACAGTCGCTTGTGGCCATTACTCATCGCTGTCTGTCATACAGGATGAAGAATCTACTTTCTCTGATGTTAATCTGCCTCTTCCGATGATTCCACTTCATTCTACGGAATCATGGAAGGATGTGGCAATTTCACCTAATTTATCAACTAAGGAACAGTCACAAATCTCTTCCATGTTACAAGCATTTCATGATGTTCTCACGGACATTCCTGGACACACTACAGTCATTGAACATGACATTGTATTGACTGACCATACTCCTATCAGGGTCAGACCTTACCCTATTCCTATCCACTTCCAAACTCAAGTCGAGAAAGAGTTGGATGAAATGATAAAGTTAGGAATAATTGAACCATCCAATTCGGCATACTCGTCGTCTATGGTTATTATCCGAAAGAAAGACAATAACATACGCATTTGCGTCGATTACCGTAAACTAAATCAAGTAACGAAGTTCGATGCAGAACCTATGCCTCTGTTGGATGAGTTACTTACTAGACTGTCCAATTCTCGTTTCTTTACAAAGCTGGACTTGTCTAAAGGATACTGGCAAGTTCCTCTAACCGAACGAGCCAAACCTTTCACTGCTTTCTCCACACCTAGGGGTTTGTTCCAATGGAACTTTATGCCTTTTGGCCTTATGAATGCCCCAGCTACATTCGTACGCATGATGCGTCGAATACTGGCATATCGGTCTGATGTGATTGCATACTTGGACGATATCTGTCTTTTTAGCGATTCTTGGGAAGATCACTATCTGGGATTAGATGAACTGTTGTCTACTCTACGTGAGCATAATTTGACAGCTAAACCCTCTAAAGGCTATGTTGGGTTTAGTGAGATTTCTTTTCTTGGTCATCGTGTTGGTCATGGTCTCTTGAAGACAGAAGACCACAACACTTCTAAGATACTAAACATCACTACTCCTAAGACTAAAAAACAGATCCGTAGTCTCTTGGGCCTAATACAGTTCTACGGAAGATTCATTCCGAATCTTTCCGCTATTACGGCACCTCTCTCAACCCTATTGAAGAAAGGGTCTCCTAATATGGTGCGTTGGTCCCAAGAATGCCAATCTTCATTGGATCAGATTAAGTCATTATTTTCGTCTCCTCCTATTTTAAGACTACCTACAGCCGATAGGACGTTTGTCCTTCGTAGTGACGCCTCAGCAATAGGGATCGGGGCGGCACTGATGCAAGAGTATTCTGAGACTCTGCATCCTGTAATGTATGTCTCGAGAAAACTGAATGCGACAGAAAGGAATTATTCTGTTCTAGACCGAGAATTGCTGGCTACGGTCTGGGAAATTCTTAAACTCCAAAGATTCCTTCTCGGTGCGCATTTTGTAGTAGAAACCGACCAAAAAGCTCTCACAGCTATGCAGAATAAGGATTTGAAGAGTTCGAGGTCCACTCGATATGCTATTGCTCTTCAACATTTTCATTTCACGGTACGAGCTATCCGTGGTTCGGATAATGTGATGGCAGACATATTGTCTCGATGCCCACATGAAGCTACTTAGCTCTTTTGTCTATATCTACTGTTACATATCTAAAGTTATGATCTATTCTTACAATAACATGCTTCTATAACACTTGTTGTAACTTTGTTTAAACTCATGGTTATGTATTGATTTCTTGCTTTCTCTGTTACCGTCTTCGGTAAAACAGAGGAAGGCTTTGTTTCATATGAAATAAAGGTCGAAAAAATTAATGCGGCCACATTTATAGTTTAGATATATATTAAGTGACTATGGTACATTATAACATTTTAAGAAGTGTACTATTTGTATTGTTCTCAGCAAACCGGTGTGATATGTTGGAACGCTGTAGAACTACGATGACTTCTATAGACGTCCTGATGTTCCTTGAGAATTTTGCTTACAAGACATTGCCGGAAAAGAGCATCGTCTTGGTATTCTGACGTCATCAGATATTAGTTCTATACACATGTATAATTATATGTTTGTAAAAAGAATTTAGAAATGTTGTTAATGGTTGACCATTTGAATTTATGGTTATATACGCATTATACGTCGTGAGATTTCAATGTTGGTGTAATCTCTTAAGGGAAATTGTCATTCACCATTTATACACATTGATATGAATTTTTGTTGTAACATTACCTGCACTTTTGAGTTGGTTGGTAACACCTCCCCGGATATATTTACTTTGAGAAAATAGTTTCTCCTATCTAGTGAGATTTTTTCTTCTCACCAGACGCTCTACTGTGCGTCGATTGGATCGGTCATTATGATGTTATATTTTTGGTGATCCTTTCATCGGCGCATTACTCATTCGTTATGAGCTTAATGCACCTGGCTCATAGATGTATTTCAAAAAAAAAAAAAGTGCCTTTTTTTCCCCCGGGAGGTGTGGTACTGTTGCCGTCATTTTTGACGGTGGGAAAAAACGCCAACCTAATGTATGTTTGGTTTAATGCGATCAAAGAGAGATAAATGTTTATTATCTTTCTGTGACAGGTTTGTCTGGTGATTATCTTCTCCTGTCTTATGTTGTCCTGTCTCACGCAATGTCTTATAGTTGACATGTCTTAAGTCTATTTATAGGATCATATACGGAGTATCTTTATCACCCGTTTGGGCGGAAACGCCTGGTCTGGGTTAGCCTCGATCTGGTCCATGCTCTTTGGGCATGCGCGGGTCTTGGCGGCAAAAGCCGAGAGACTGATTCAGAGAGAGTGTTCCTGAGGCTTAGAACGGATGTACCGATCCGTAGATTTCTCTCTGCCAAGTTTTCGATAGGGATTGGAAATTCTGGGAATGACTGTTTTGTCATTCTTCCGTCCCTGAGTGTTTCTTTATGCCAGTATTGGCTGTGTTGTGTTACCTTAGAGTGTAAGGATTCTTTGAGAAGGTAACTGAAACATTATTCGATCTTTTCGTCTCATTTAGATCTTACAGGTACATTTATCGCTGATGGCGACATAGTGAGCGAAGCTCACAAGGAGGTATTATACTGTACCCCAGTATTGCTTCATATTTGAAAGACTAGGGCTAAGTTGACCTGTTACACACATAAGCCTAGGAATCATCTTTATGGATCCGCAATGCAGGCGGAATATGGTTTGGCAGAAAGTATATTTAATCTCAGAAGCTTGTGTAAACTGAGAGTGACCTGATTATCGAGGCCCGCGACCTGCGGCCTGATTTCGTTGTCATCATATTGGTCCGTGTTTACGGCCAATATTCTTCACCAGAATGAAGTATCTGGCATGTGAGGCCAGTCTGAAGTTTTTTGCTAATTGTAGGACAATGGCATTGACTTTGTTTAAATAACTGATATCGCCTGTACTACGCAATATATTTGCTAGGGCTTACCTGACGGGGCTCAGTCAGGGATTAGAGCTATTGCATAAATAGTAAACATTAGTCAAGACATTGTTACATGTCTGGGATCTGTGATGCCTGAAGCTGACCTTTGTAACTACACATATTATGTCCACGATCTTATACTATTGACTGTTCCGTCCATCATCATCGTATTATCGTACGTCATGAATAAATATTGTAAACGTCAGCAGCATTCACTACTTCACTGACTTCTACTTGTGGTTGTGTGAGTTAATGTGAAGACGTCCAAGAGCCTATACGGCCTTCGTGTTATCAGCACTGTTATCTACACACTTACACGATCAACCACATTGTAATACAAGTACTACATGTCTGAATCTACATGAATACTGACATGAGGTATGTGTCTACTATACCCTAGCGGCACCTCACGCTAGTGACCTAATTCCTCGCTACTACTTGGTACTGTCCAGGACAACACGACACGCTCAACGTACTAACATTCATAACACATCAAAACCGTACGTTACATCTGAGCATTTACACTGAACAACCTTTTACATCTCGTCAAACAGACTTTTACATACAGCTTTATGAGGCGTGGTGACTAGATTCTATCCTCGCTGCATTGCCTTTTCTAAGTCAAAAGCAGAGTTACATACCCATTTTTTACTGCTGGGTAGACTGAAGTGTAAAAAAAAAAACTCAGTTTCGAACCCGAACCTTTTGCCTCGATAAGCAAGCGCTCTAGCTACTCAGCACATTTACTTACTACTAATATACAAATGAGCAAAAATGCTGTACAGTCAGCCCTCCGTATCCGCGGGGGATTGGTTCCAGGACCCCCCCCCCCTCCCCGGATACCAAAATCCGCGGAAGCTCAAGTCCCCAACGGCGTTGTATTTGCATCTCTAGATTACTTATAATACCTAATACAGTTGACATTCGAAAATCCGGCCATCGATAATCCGGTTCCTTCAGATTTCCGGCATGGATTTCGGAGCGCATTTTAAAATTTACCGCGTTGGCGCGCCACTGTTTTCTGGAGCAGTTTATGTTTTGATGCAGCTGTTGGGTCTTGCTTGCACGTGTTAACAGCCATTCCTGCTCATTCCTTCTCATTTTATCATTTATTTGCTGCTGTTTAGCCCCATTATGGATTCAGCAAATAAAATAAGTGGTGTAAAACGTAAACATCGTGCATTGTCGATCGCAGATAAAGTGTACAGGTAGTCATTTTCTGTTAAATATATACAGAATATATAACCATAAAAAAATCCGGCATTTTAAAAAATCCGGCACTCCTCAGGTCCGGAGGTTGCCGGATTTTTGAATGTCTACTGTACAATGTAAATGCTATGTAAATAGTTGTTATACTGTATTGTTTAGGGAATAATGACAAGAAAAAATGTCTGTACATGTTCAGTACAGACGCAACCCGCAACCATCGCAGGCCTAACTACATAGTACACGTCAGCAACAACGTAACATTTTCTTCCTTTCAAAACTTACAGATTGCTTTCGTTTAATGATCTGAACGAGAAATACGTAGAATAAAACACAGAATCTTTAAAATACAAGTACATATAGAAAATATAATTATAAATAGAGAAAATATAAATTCATTCTCTCTCTCTCTCTCTCTCTCTCTCTCTCTCTCTCTCTCTCTCTCTCTCTCTCTCTCTCACTGTTGTAACACTCACCAAAACCTTGGTTCTTCACTCTTGATAACCCTCGTAAGCGAATATTTTCGATCCGCGATTGGTTGAATCCGCGGATACGGAGGGCCGACTGTATTGTTCTCATATACTAATTTCTACTGATGTTGGCTTTCATAAATAAGCGACCATAAGGAAACCGATAATAATTATGAGCAACCATCATTACCACTCAGACGGTACTGATGGTGCAACTGTGGACACCTATTAAAAACATTACAAGGCAGTCTTTGTTCTGGAATCCCGGGGGTGTCCGAAAAATATAAAGAGAAGAGAACTGGAGACAGAAATATAAGGGATTAACAAGACATGAAAGACCTTGAGCGAATGGCACACAGGACACGACCAGCTTGGCACGAACTTATCGAAGACCTTATTCTACTTGGGGAGTTGGAGTGTAACTGAATTAATAATGACCACTTCCCGTGCGGCTCCCGGAGGTTTCTGATGAGGCAGAGATAGAATTGGGTGATGCCTAGATGGCTGGGAGGATAGTGTGATTCGCTTGCATAGCTAGGCGGTGTTGTCGCTCGGAAGGTCTGGGGTTCGAATCCTGGGTAAGCCACTCACGTCTGTTGTTTTTCTGTTATCTAGTGTTCTACTTCTTTATTTCTTACGAGCGCCTGAAAACATACCTTTATGTTTGTCTAATATTTAATTAGAGATAGAATAAAGGCCACTGCTCCCACCAAACATGTCGCAGGAGACGAATAAGGTGCAGGTGTGCCTGCTAACCTCAGTACGTGAAACAAATAGCTATAGAAACCGACACAGTAAGAGCACATAAGTGGCTTGGTGCAAGCCTCATGTGTTCAACAATGCAGTAGACCTAACGCCAAATGCTCCAGAAGCAGCGAAAAAAAAGATAAGGGGGGAAGAATACTGCCAACTAACGAAAAACAAGGGGCACATGTGAAAGGGAGCAGACCTCAATGGAGAATCCTACACTGTCGCGATAGATGCGTCGAAAACATTATCAGTCTGTTTATCAGAGAGAGAGAGAGAGAGAGAGAGAGAGAGAGAGAGAGAGAGAGAGAGAGAGAGAGAGAGAGAGAGAGAGAGAGAGAGAGAGAGAGAGAGAGAGAGAGAGAGAGAGAGAGAGAGAGAGAGAGAGAGAGCGAACGAACGAACGAACTTTATTTTCAAAGAGTTGAGAATTGGGCACGCAGGCCCGTCTGACATTCTGCCCTTCCTTTCTCTCACCTTTCATACTGAATTCATTTATTCCCATATGCATTTTACATATCAATGTCAAGGAATTCAACGTTGCAAAGTAAAATAAAATAGCACACTCATATTAACATTAACTACTTATAAACATGACATAAAATATGTAGAAAAGTACAAACATCGTCATTAGAACCTACAATTGATATTATAAGAAAAGATAATCTGATTAGGGGGGCATGTAATCAAAACTAATAAAGTATTCGAAAAGTCTACGATTGTATGAATAGAGACTGAAAGAGAGCGAACGAACTTTATTTTCAAAGTGTTGAGAGAAAGGAACTTATGCCCGTCTAAGAGAGAGAGAGAAAGAGAGAGAGAAAGCGAGAGAGAGAGAGCCAGCGAGAGAGCGAACGAACTTTGTTTTCAAAGTGTTGAGAAATAGGAACATAGGTTCGTCTAAGAGAGAACGAACGAACGAACTTTATTTTCAAAGGGTTGAGAATTAGGCTCACAGGCCCGTCTGACATTCTGCCCTTCCTTTCTCTCGTCTTTTATACTGATTTCATTTATTCTCACATATATTTTACCCATCAATTCAAGGAATTCAACGTTGTAAAGGTGAAATAATAGCATACTCACATTCACAGTATCTAATTATAAACATGAAATAGAATATGTTGAAAAGTACAAACTAAGTATTACCATGAAACAAAATATGTTGAAAAGCACTAACATCATCATTAAACCTACACTCGATATTATACCATTTGTTCGGAAAAATAATCACATTAGGGGAGCAGATAATCAGAACTCATAAAGTATTCGAAAAGTTTACGATTGTATGAATAGGGACTGAGGTTGTTATGTTTTAGATAATGTGGAAGATAGTTCCAAAGATGAGCAGCAGAGTAAGCTAAGCTTTTCTTGAATAAGTCAAGCCTAGGCTTGGGCACTTGTATTTTGTTAAGGCGTTGACTGCGTCTTTCATTGTATTTGAACATTGGCCACAGATATGTTGGAGCATTCTGTGACAGGATTTTGTGAACAAATTTAGCTTTGTTGAACACAGAGAGAGAGAGAGAGAGAGAGAGAGAGAGAGAGAGAGAGAGAGAGAGCGAACGAACGAACGAACTTTATTTTCAAAGAGTTGAGAATTAGGCACGCAGGCCCGTCTGACATTCTGCCCTTCCTTTCTCTCACCTTTCATACTGAATTCATTTATTCCCATATGCATTTTACATATCAATGTCAAGGAATTCAACGTTGCAAAGTAAAATAAAATAGCACACTCATATTAACATTAACTACTTATAAACATGACATAAAATATGTAGAAAAGTACAAACATCGTCATTAGAACCTACAATTGATATTATAAGAAAAGATAATCTGATTAGGGGGGCATGTAATCAAAACTAATAAAGTATTCGAAAAGTCTACGATTGTATGAATAGGGACTGAAAGAGAGCGAACGAACTTTATTTTCAAAGTGTTGAGAGAAAGGAACTTATGCCCGTCTAAGAGAGAGAGAGAAAGAGAGAGAGAAAGCGAGAGAGAGAGAGAGAGAGAGCCAGCGAGAGAGCGAACGAACTTTGTTTTCAAAGTGTTGAGAAATAGGAACATAGGTTCGTCTAAGAGAGAACGAACGAACGAACTTTATTTTCAAAGGGTTGAGAATTAGGCTCACAGGCCCGTCTGACATTCTGCCCTTCCTTTCTCTCGTCTTTTATACTGATTTCATTTATTCTCACATATATTTTACCCATCAATTCAAGGAATTCAACGTTGTAAAGGTAAAATAATAGCATACTCACATTCACAGTATCTAATTATAAACATGAAATAGAATATGTTGAAAAGTACAAACTAAGTATTACCATGAAACAAAATATGTTGAAAAGCACTAACATCATCATTAAACCTACACTTGATATTATACCATTTGTTCGGAAAAATAATCACATTAGGGGGGGCAGATAATCAGAACTCATAAAGTATTCGAAAAGTTTACGATTGTATGAATAGGGATTGAGGTTGTTATGTTTTAGATAATGTGGAAGATAGTTCCAAAGATGAGCAGCAGAGTAAGCTAAGCTTTTCTTGAATAAGTCAAGCCTAGGCTTGGGCACTTGTATTTTGTTAAGGCGTTGACTGCGTCTTTCATTGTATTTGAACATTGGCCACAGATATGTTGGAGCATTCTGTGACAGGATTTTGTGAACAAATTTAGCTTTGTTGGAGAGAGAGAGAGAGAGAGAGAGAGAGAGAGAGAGAGAGAGAGAGAGAGAGAGAGAGAGAGAGAACAAAAAACGAATGAACGAACTTTATTTTCGAAATGGTTAAGGAGAGAGAGAGATAGAGAGCGCGGAGGAAGAGAAAACACAGACAGATGGGCATCTACGATCGTTTCCTGTCTTTCCTTAAACTAAGGATGAATGTGAGATTATATGCGATAAGATGACAGAAAGAATTAAATTGATAAAGGAGGAACCAAGACAAATGTGGGGGTGGGCAACGATTGAAGATAACTAGCATCTGAGTAACGAGATAGGGAGAGAACAGCTAGATTTATAGGGAGAACAAATAACTTTACCCCCCCCCAAAAAAAAAAAATAGTGCAGACAAGTAGGAGTGTGTGTGTGCGTTAGGCAACCACCACAAAAAACAAATAAATAAGACTAAGACATAAATTGCACATAAATAAATAATAACAGTAATGGTTTTAAAAAACACCGAACTACCGAACATAAAGTTAATACAAGGGGATTGACATAAGTCTTGGGCCTGACCATGAAGGAGTCACAGGAGGAAGATGAAACTTGGCACATTTAAAGTTCATCATATTTGCACTGAATGTGTGAAGTATGCGTTTGTTTTTTCAATGGGTTTTCCCGCTACGGTGCACGGCGCAATGTACCCTATTGACCGGATCTGCTGCTCCAAAGATTTGACAAAACAATGGAAAAGAAGGAGGCCAGAGCTGTGATAAAATTTCTGATGTTTCAGGGAAAAACACCTACAGAAATACACAGGGAGATGCAACCAGTGTTTCGTGATTCTTGTCCTTCATATACTTCGGTAAAAAAAAACTGGTGTCAACAGTTTAAGTGCGGCCGCTCAAATGTTTCTGATCTGCCAAGATTTGGTAGACCAGCCTCAGAGTGCAACGATGAAAATGCAACAAGAGTGAAGAAAATCATTGACCAGGATCGAAAAATGACAATTGTGGAGATAGCTAGTAGAGTAAAACTAAATGAAAGAACAGTTTATAGAATTTTACACAACAGACTGAACATGAGAAAAGTGTGTGCACGCTGGGTTCCGCGACTGTTGACACGTGAACAGAAGCAAACGAGGGTAAATTGCTGTCAACAGTTGCTCAAAAAGTGTCAGTCAAAAAATATTTTGGAGACCATGGTGACAGTAGATGAGACTTGGGTACACCATTATGACCCCGAATCCAAAATTGCCAGCATGCAATGGAAAACCCCGGGCTCCCCAACACCTATCAAGCCGAGAGCGCAGAAATCTGCAGGAAAGGTGATGCTGACTGTTTTTTGAGACGGCAAAGGTGTCCTTTTGAAAGATTATCTGCCTCGTGGCAACACAGTTAATGGACAGTACTATGCAGATCTTCTCACCAAACTAAGAAAGGTTGTGACCAGGAAACGAGGGATAACGCGCACTCAAAATCTTCCTTTGCTTCAAGACAACGACCTCTCACAAAGCACGGCTTGTGCAGCTAGCAGCCAACGATTTGAATATTGAAATTCTTCCACACCCACCATATTCTCCAGATTTGGCTCCATCAGACGTTTTTCTATTCCCAAATCTTAAGAAACAACTAAAAGGAAATAATTTTGACAGCGATGAAGAGGTTATACTGGCATGTGATGACTGGTTTAGTTTGAAAAATAGGGTGTTCTACTCCCAAGGTCTTTTCAAGGTCAAGCAGAGATGGCAGAAGTGTATCAATTCAGAAGGTGGATATATTGAAAAGAAATAAATACTATACAAAATTTCAGCTCTCTGTGACATGTCCTTCATGGTCAGGCCCAAGATTTATGTCAATCCCCTTGTAAATAGATTGATACATTTTTTCCCTGTCTAGTAAATTTTTTTTTCTTTTCTAAATTAAACAAAAAAATTAAGTTTATGGAAAAAAGGGCAGGATTAGAGGTGAGGGAGATAAATAAACAAGAAGTCCAACAGGTTCCTGCAAGGGGGTCAGCTACAGTGGTGGTTTCATGCTCTATTGGCAGCGAAAAGGATATTGATGATGATGATGATGATGAAATACTTAACAGATATATCACATCACTTTAGCAGCAACCTGAAGACAACTATACATGTATATTTTTCTCCGTGGTTGTGCATCAAGTATTTAAGTCAACTTGCTCAGCAAAAGTCGATACTGGCATTTCACCTCCAGCCACATAAATGAAAAACAAAAACACGATTTCGACTTCATTAGTTCTGTTAAAGTCTGCAGGAAAATATGAAATATTAATACATTTTTATAAAGACTGTGTGTTATGCATCAGACCGTTAACATAATGACAATCTTCAGTGCTAATATTCAGAAGCGCGGCAGGAAAAGGAAAACACACACACACACACACACTTATGTAGATGGATGTGTTTTCTATATCCCCGAGATAAGTATGATCCGAAAAAGGTGTCTACACCGAAGAGCGTATAGTTTATCACGTGGCTCACAAACCTGGAATAACAGAGTTGTCAGCACTCCGCTCTGGCTGGTTAATGAAGCACCTGAAGGCGTCAAGGCCCTCGCTGGCTCTTAACACTTTACTATACAAATCATAGACTCCCACCTGCTGCCGTACTAGAACGGGCACAGCGCATGTAAGATTCCTGGGGCGATCAAAGTTATCGTATCGTAATCTTCCTCTTAACCATTACATTAAGTCTAAGAGTATACAGGCTTACAGATAAGGATAGTCGCCGCTTCCTGGTTAAAGCAATAGATTATCAAAAGTACAGAAGTATTCGTTTATAAAGCACACAGCGATTTTTTTTTCATTGTAACAAATTTAGTCTCTCTCTCTCTCTCTCTCTCTCTCTCTCTCTCTCTCTCAGAGAGAGAGAGAGAAAAAACAATCTGGAAATTTTAATTTACTTTATTTACAATAATTGACCAGGATGTATGATGCCACGGTTCAGGTATCGGCAACTGAACATATTATATGGAATAAGAGGTACTAATTATAACCTCATCACAGGCTACTGAACGGGATGTTTTTTCTACAATAAAAAAAAAATTCCCCAACTTTTTATTTAACTCTTCACATCCAAGACAGTTTTTAGGCACCACCCAAGCACTCAAATGAATGACATTATATTTTCATAGTTTACAAACGTATAAATTTACGCCAAAAAAAAAATGTACGTAAAATCACTGACTAATAATAATTTAATAATAATTTGTGTTTTTGACGAATAATATTTTGAAGCAATGTAAGTCTTCATCACGTGAGATGAGATTCTTAAGAAAAGCCATTAAAGTTACCAGGGGAGACAGAATAAGAACATATGACATTAGTACAACTGGAGGTACTACATCTCCCATCAAGACAGAAAATAAATGATTTGTCCATCTTATGAGAATGGGCCCCAAGCAATTACAACTACGCCTTCTCCAACAATCGAAGACCTAGTTTCAGAGCACAGAGACAACCAAGAAGTAGATAAACATACAACACTACAGAAATCCTACAATAACACACGACACAAATGGCTCAAGCACACGAACGTCACTCCCTACAATACTTCATGGCAAGAGTTGGCCCAAGACAAAGTGAAGTGGAGTAAGTTAGTAAGTCTTAAATCTGTGTACAGTATATATAAACGTCAAAGTCTGTTCGTTTGTACTTTATACCAATCTGCATGCCTTAACATTTATTCTTGAGATATGGTAGTTACTGTTTAGGATCTTGCGGAGAACGTTATCAAGTTATTTTGTAAAAAAAAAACGTTTTAGTTTTGACAGAAAAATTATTTTAATACAGTATTCTAATTCTTTTCATATACGCGTAAAGGCTGTAATCAAGGGAAATAACTTAAATTCACATGGATAGGGAAATTCACACGAAATAATTCAAATGATAGAAACATTAATTAATTTGAGTAATTTAGCAACTTCACTTTCTTTTATTTGACAACGCATTGTAAAATTATTAACTGTACACTTATTACTTTTAGTGAAAATAAACAATTAAAATAACACGTTTAGTTTAGTGTAGTACCGTATGTCTGTTTATTTCACCATGTAAATCTAATGGGATTAATTTTACAACACGGATTCTAATTGTAGAAGAACTGCATATTAAAACCAATGACAGGTCAATATAAGCATATCAGTAGTCATATCACTGAAACAGAGCGCAAGGTCTTTTCTATTTGGTATGCGCCCTAATATAAACAATCTAGGCTGAACGGATCGCGCCTCGCCAAAATTAGGTAAACTTTTATTTTTTTTTTTAAAATATAGGCATATTGAAACAAACCGCAAGGTCATTTACATCTGTACATGCCCAGTAATATAACCGATGGACCCTATGTCTAGGTTGAAACTAGTGCATCTTGTCAAACGAGGAAATTTTTTTTTTTTAATAAGGAGGCCGACACTTAAAATAAAACGAAGGTCTTTAAGCTGTAGCATTTTACAGTGTCTTCAGAGTGTGCAGTTCTAACCAGGCCGAAGCCAATCTGAAGAGACAAAATCTAACTCATAAAACCAAGATGAAGCTAATGCAGACATCGATCGTCTAAATACTTTTGTAGGCGTATGAAACTTGGACATTAAACGCCGAAAACGAACAACAACTACAGCAGAAATAAAGGGGAAAAAATACAGTTTAATTTATCAACTGTACACTTTAAGTTTGAAATCCATTTTGATTTTCATTCCAACCAAAAGTGTACTCTTTAGGATCTAGTGTGGAAAGCTGTCAAGTTATTTTGTAAAAAATGTTTTAGTTTTAACGGAAAAAAATTATTTTAATATTCTCATTGTTTTCATATACGTGTAAAGTTTGTAATCTTGGGAAATAGCTTAAATTCACATTGCTAGGAAAATTCAATGGATACTATTCAAATGATAAGAACATTAATTAGCTGGTAATTAGCTATTTCACTTTCTTTTATTTTACTACGTAATTTAAAATTATTAGCTGTACATTTTTTTTAAAAATATAGGCACATTGAAACAAACCGCAAGGTCATTTATATTGGGACATTAAGGGAAAATTTAAAAAAAAGTTTAGTTTGATGTAGCATTTCAGTTTATTTTAATATGTAAATATAATGGGATTCATTTTAAAATACGGATTCTAATTGTAGAAGAACTGTATATTAAAACCAATTGTAGAAGAACTGTATATTAAAACCAATGACAGGTCAATAAAGGCACATTAAGCAAGCGTGGCCCAATGGGCTGATCACCCGTTGGCTTGTCACACCGATTACGGAAACAACGGCAGATGGATCTATTTGTTGTTGCCCTAAAGACGCCGCTAGGCGTGATGGGAAACTACAACAGAGAAAATCAATCTGCTGTTGCCCTTAAGACGCCACAAGGCGTGATGGCCTCTGACTGCTTGGTCGGTCTTTGGCTAAGGACGGAAGAAGAAGAAGAAGAAGCAAGCGTGGCCGTGGGGATACTTCGGTGGATGAACAATTGTGATGTGTAATGGAAAAAACAGTCTACAGTAATCTGACAGCCTATTGTAACCTCCTAGCTGCTCTGTGATTTGCTAGCTAAAAACCTGCATTATACTGTCTGTCTTTACTTACACAGCTTACTCTTTCGTCCCCCGCCTCTTTTCTTTTAACACGAGCTAACACAGTGTTTACAAACTTCGTGACCTGTCAGTCATAACAGGAAAGCAAATCAGGTTTGTTTACCTCGTCCACTCACGCGAGCTTCATCTGTCAATCATAATACCTCTCAGACAGACAGCACGTGAGAGAGACGAAACACAGACCCTTTTGAAGTTTTACTCAGGGAAAGTTTATAATCCCCTGTGCTCTTTGATCTCGAGACACGGGCATTTTAAAGAGTAACCCGTTAGCCGTAAGTATGTAAAGCCTCTGATGTCGGTCAACAGCGCCAGACGAGAGATTCTGGTAGCCGAATCGTAAGCTTTCATCTTGAGCGCTAGTCTCTGAATTTTTCGTTCCACACAGTAGCGTGAAATTAACAACATTAGAGATCAGAGCAATCTAATGATATATATACTGATGTTTTCTTAACCCAACTATCAGAAGTCAGTCAGAATTTTGAATATTCTAGCGCGCAGTCCTAGAACCCAATTCTTGTGGATATGGTGTATTATTGATTCGTGGAGATTTTCATTCTAAATTTTCTGGTAAAAATGTAATAGTGCTAATGATTTTAAAAAGTGATAGCTTAACATTTATTCTTCACTTAGATTTTTCTCGCTAGTAAAACGAGTGAAATAAAGTAACGCGTAGCGATTTCATACCAGATATTCAATTAAAATGTTAAATCACGCCACATACCTTAGACGGTAATTAGGTTAACAGTGTAGGCAGACGCGGCACTTAATCTCTACAGGAGAGAGATAAACCCAGCCTCAAGAACTCTCACAGTTTTAACTATTTGTAGTAGCACTTATATCCAGGAGAAGCACCATATTAGGCGTTCACCTCACTAGTTAGTTCTGGGGATGAATTGGGGCCAATTTGGATCTGCGACAACTGGGGTGACAGAATATTAAGGGAAATAAATAATATATTCATGGACTAATTCTATTACCAAGGGATATTACAGACCTACCATACCAGCCAATTATGTAAGAGTGTGAGAGTGGCCACTGTTTGAGAGAGTGTGTGAGTATTTTCCTTGTTTGCTGGAAACTATCCATATATCTGATTTGTCTAAATTTCGTTTACTTTACTGGGTCTCATAGAGTTCCAATACTGTTAATTCTGTAACAGAGTGCTAACCTTCAACCTTTGGGTTAATAATTTTGGGTTTTTTTTTCTCCATTCGGGGAGGGTGCACTTTTTCTGCTTTATTTCATATGCATGTAAATGACTCTTTGATCTTTTTTTTTCCTTTAGATATTTTGATGTTTTCGAGTTTAAATGATAATAAACTACAAAGAAACTTTCCTTTGTGTGTTGGTCAGACCCATACCCATTTATCCGTAGTTTTTCTCGTTTGCGTGTCTTGTTGTCACATAGCTGTGTATGTGTTGAGTAACTTATCTACTCTTGATAGGAAGGCAAAGGCTGTCTGGTAATAAAGTACAGTCGTACGGATAGGCTGGAGGAGATAACCTAATCACTCCAGAGACATATCTTTCCCCCAATCTACCACTGTGAAATCTATTTTCTATACCTTTTTTCTCGCGTATCTGTCGACATCCCCTCTACTTAGACGGGCCAAATAAAACAATTTACCTTCCGTACGACAACAATAAAGGCACATCAGTCCTATCAATGAAACAGACCACAAAGTCTTTTCTATTTGGACATGCGCCTTTATATAACCACACACATAATAACCCAATATAACATAATATAACCTAATATTTTAAGCGACTGCAATATCCTGTGCATTTTTCAATTGCACAGACTTATAAATGACAATAAACAAGGCCCAAATGCAGCCACTTAAGGTAGCAGGCATTAACTTTGAAAGTCCGTGCTTTTTTCACGGACATCTATATGCTGCTTCTTCCAGAGTGGGCACATCAAGAAATTTAATCATTTTTGCCCCAGACCAAAAATATTGCGAATCAAAAAAGCACTGCAATAATGTTGCAATAATAAATTTATAAAAATAACGATAAGTAAATACGACACGATATAGTCAAATATATTAATTGTAACGTATGTAACTTTTCTGAAGCTTCATAAACCGTTGCGAAAAAAAGGGCAACGCCGGGTACTTACAGCTAGTGTAAAATAAAAAAAAAGCTTCTGTAAATTGCGTAAAGGAAATACATGAGGAAATCCGACAGTAACCAAACGAGCAAACCAGGCGTCTCCTGGGAGATTAATGTACCTTATCGTTAACCGTGACACAGCTTGTGAAGTGGTAGAAAGAGTTAAAGCCCGGGTGAGAGCAAACCAGGCGTCTCCTGGGAAAATAATGTAACATATCGTCAACCGTGACACAGCTTGTGAGGTGGTAGAAAAAGTTAAAGCCCGGGTGAGAGCAAACCAGGGGTCTCCTGGGAAAATAATGTAACATATCGTCAACCGTGACACAGCTTGTGAGGTGGTAGAGAGAGTTAAAGCCGGGGTGAGAGCAAACCAGGCGTTTCCTGGGAGAATAATGTAACATTTAAGCTTATTTTATTTTACAATGTGGCAATGAAAGCTGACAGACTAGCTTCAAGAGCACCCATAAAAGGTGCATTGGCCATGGGTAAGGAAGAAATACTGAAGGCAATTCATGTTCGTCTATTAGAGAATGACACTGCATTCGATGAATCATCAAGGCTAAGACTGCCGGAATTCGGTATCAAACGTAAGACCAGCAGGGATGGACGTATGAGAGGACGCATCCGCCGTGTGTACAACAAGTTCGCAACATGAACAATTAGCATTCATACCCTTCGACATTTGCTGAGGGAGACTGAACACCTATGGGTTTGCCCGGAGTGCAATGACGTCGATTCTGATTAACATTATGTAACATATTGTCAACCGTGACAAAAGCTTGCCTTATAGGTGTTACTTTGCTGGTACCAAACTGTATCGGCCACTGCTGTTCCTTTGGATCTACAGACCGTTTTTTCTGCCTATTATAATCTTGTGGGTGCACCCTTGCCATAAGTCAAATCTTATATTGTTAAATGCATAAGGTGGTGCATGATTAAATCGCACTCTCATGGGGTGACCAATCCTTCTACTGTGAGTAGGGCGCACTTAATCGGTAGCTGCCTGAAAACGTTTCATGTTACCCGTCTCCAGCTGTAATGAGTGTTTATTCTTTTGCAAATTTTGACATTGCTTCTGAATTAAAGTGTAAAGAAGTACATCATAAAATTGTTATTTGTGATAAAGTGGAAAAATGCCTTGGCGATTATTCTTGGAAATCGAATCAGAACCAACCAATCAGAAACGAGCTATTCCTGGCAGCCGACTTTTCGTAAATCCACAATGGCGAAACAAGCTATCGGAATCTGCCAGTTATTCCAGGAATGGATTATTACAATATATTTCTACTTAACCCTAAGTCCGAGGCAGATGGAAGGCAAGTGTGGACATCGTAGGAATTGTATTGCATATTATTAAGACTGTGATAACTCAATTATGCGTGTCACCTTGTTGTAAAAATCGTGTTTTGTTCACTTTGGAAATTCTCATAAAATCGAAAACAGCCCAGAATGGAATAAAACCTATACCTAAAGAAATCCACGAATGAGCTGGATAAAAGAAGATATGAAAGAAAGGGACAGTGATTACAGTTGAAGAGAGAGGAGAAGTTTTGGGTAGTGGAAATAGCACAAACTGCAAAAATCGGCTCTTGTGAGGCTGGAAAAAGTTAGCCAAGTTCTGGATGACGTAACTGTTCCATCGGTCGATCGCCCTACGCCTATATAAACAGCAGCAAATTTGAAATCGACACGCACGCACAAAATCAGTTTACTTAGCGGACAGAAGGTGACAAAGCTAGTCGCAGACTACATTCTTACGTGTCTTAGTGGCAGCCTACCTTGATTTATTCAGTGTCCAGCTAGTGTATTCTGACATGCAGAGGGTATGTAGAAATACAGTATATAATTGTAAAATGAATATAACTATTTATTTCAGGATATTTTTATTGGTTGATACATAGTTATGATGTTAATGCACCATGTATAATACTTGTAATACTTGGTATAATTGATGAAGATGGAAACCAACAATATAACCAACAGGGACTCAGAAGAGACCTGTCAACAGTCCTTATCAGGATTAATACAACCCAATAGAAAGTTACAGCACTTTTCAGAGCTGAGTTGACAGGAGGAGGAAGTTAAGGTGACTAAAACATCATACCATGAGTGTAAATAGTTGATGTATTATATATATATATATATATATATATATATATATATATATATATATATATATATTTATTTATTTATTTATATTTATTTATTTATATTTATATGTATATATGATATTATTGTAACTTTAGTAATGTATCAGCATATAAACACCTGTAACACTGACACGTGTAACAAACACATGTGGCCATCACATGCATATGTATATCTGATGATAACAACACCCACGTACACTAGGCTAGTGGAAACCTATAGGAAGAGGCTATCCACACGGTCTGTGTTGTTTCAGGTTTCATATTGTAGAAGTCAAAATTTGGAAGTGAGATCCATCAGTGTTATCCTGCATTGTGACAAGGAACATTACATTCTGAACCACTCCTATTTGCTGGCCTCCATATTGTATAGGCAGTTCTCTAAAGACTCTACAGCAGTGTGTCAACAGTTACTGGTTGAGACATTGTTGCTCATCATTCCAGGACTATATCCAAAGTTAAGTGATAACAGTCACAAACTGTTGAACACAACAAGTATACAGAAGAATCAGATGATGAAAAACTTTTTTGAACATAGTCAGTGAGACAAACAGAATAACACAGAAACTTTTTGTGGTGTAAATTCAAATTGATTCTGTGAATATTTGTGTGTGTGTGTGTGTGTGAGTGTGTGTATGTATATATATATATATATATATATATATATATATATATATATATATATATATATATATATATATATATATATATATATATATATATATATATATATATATATATATATATAATTTCCTTTTTACCAAGAAGAAAGAAGAGAAGACAATAATTATAAATAAGTTGATTAATTTTATTGTATTTTTTTACTTTATGAAGTTAATTCCATTTTGTTTATTGTGTGAAGTTGGTTAAGTGGAATTACTTTATAATAGAGCATAGGTTAGTCGTACGAGAAGCGAGGTAGGCTCTTGATCTGTTCTTTACCATCTGGACAAGAGTTATTGACAGTCTGACTACATCTTGTGCCATTCTTACACCAGTGCTCATTTCTGAGTCTGGGGTATCTTTGATAGTCCAGCACTCTTTTACTGGATCTACTATCAACTCATCACCATCTATTATCAGTCTCATCACATTATTGTTATTGTTGAAAACAGTTGACATCACTGCGCTCCGAGCTAACCCACAGGTGTTTAGTCTCCGTCATCATATGTCAAAGGATATGAATGCTAACTGTTCCTGTTACACGCTGGGTGTAAACACGACGGGTGCGCCCTCTCATACGTCCATCCCTGCTGGTCTTACGTTTGATGCCAAATTCCAGCAGTCTTAGCCTTGATGATTCATCGATTGCAGTGTCATTCTCTAATAGACGAACATGAATTGCCTTCAGTATTTCTTCCTTATCCATGGCCAATGCACCTTTTATGGGTGCTCTTGAAGCTAGTCTGTCAGCTTTCATTGCCACTTGTAAAATAAAATAAGCTTAAATGTTACATTATTCTCCCAGGAAACGCCTGGTTTGCTCTCACCCCGGCTTTAACTCTTTCTACCACCTCACAAGCTGTGTCACGGTTGACGATATGTTACATTATTTTCCCAGGAGACACCTGGTTTTCTCTCACCCGGGCTTTGATGTTACCATATTTCACTTTGGTGATGTTATACTCACACCACGAGAATAATGAAAACTCTGTTTTCATTATTTTTCCGGGGGGGGGGGGGGGGGGAGAGTGGTGTTATGATTAAAATTCATAACGATTATGTCGGTATAATAGGTAGCTAAACAGGGCTCTGTTACGTGTCGTAATGTTAATTATTCCAGAGATATTCTACGTGGCCAAAGTAGACTCTAGGGGCAGTCATACAACACGAAATCAGCATAACTGCACTGAGCGGACCAACAGCTCCTTCACAATCTTACAAACATGCAGTTTATTCGTTTTGACAAACAGCTCCATGGTAATAGATATATAGGCCCAAAAGCAAAATGCAGCGGTACGTATAAGTCCAGTTCGTTCCCTATCAAACGCTGGTCATTGGCAATCAGTCAAACTTTATTTAAAATCGTCCTTTTGGACATCTTTATGAATAAGCACACATTTACTTACTAGAATAAGCCAGGGACACCTCAACCAAGTATATTGATGTCCTGGTAATGGAATAATTCAGGAAAAACACAGAATACTGCAGCAGCTCAAAACAAAACGTCCGCACACTTCCCAACACAAGCCGCATCTCTCTTGCAGACGATCACCTCACTTCTGCTTCAAATTTGTTCACGTCTGCCAGTAAACCATATCGGCATGATGTCACTTCCTTTATTAATAAGTGACTCCGTATAAAATAAACAAAAAAGGAGCAATGTTGAGCTGTCTATTATATCGACATAAATGTTATGAATTTTAATCATAAGGCTCCTTTTCTGATAATTTTATACGGACTTACTTATTAACGAAGGAAGTGACGTCATGCCGATATGGTGGAATGGCATACGCGAACATTTTGAAGCAGAAGCGAGGTGATCGTCTGCGAAAGAGATGCGGCCTGTGTTTGAATGTGAGCGGACGTATATGTATTGAACTCCTGCAGTACATTGTGTTTTCCTGCATCATTCCATCACCAGGACATCAATATACTTAGCTGAGGTGTCCCTGGTTTATTATATGCAGGAAATGTATGCCCATTCATGAAGATGTCCAGTGGACTCTTAAAAATAAAGTTTGTATGATTGCCATTGACCAGCGTTTGATAGTGAACGGACTGGACGACTACCCAGTACTGCATTTGCCATTGGGCCTATATTCTATTATCATGGAGCTTTGTGTTCAGTATAATAAACTGCGTATTTGTGAATTGTGAAGGAGGTGTCTGTCAGCTCACTGCAGTTATGCTGATTCGTGTTGTTGGACTATCCCCTAGTGTATACTTTGGCCACGGAGACCTTCTCCGGAAATTTAAATAATACTACACGCATCAACCGTGTTTGTCAACACATGGTTCCCAAAATGTTATCTCCTGAACAGAAAGAAACGAGATTGACACTGGCAGGAGATCTAATCACTGTGGCTAATCAAGATAGCAATTTTCTCAACAACATAATCACAGGAGACGATGCGTGGTGTTTTTTGTACGATCCTCAGACAAAACGTCAGTCCTCTGAATGGAAATCACCCTCATCTCACCGGACACAGAAATTTCGTTTAGACAAGAGCAAAGGAAAAGTTATGTTGGAAGTTTTTTTTTTATTCCCAGGGTATTGTCTACCATGAATTCATTCCTGAAGGCCGAACGGTTAACAAGGAAATGCACGTTGATATCCTCCGTTGTCTAAGAGATGCAATCGGAAAGAACGCCCAGAAAAACGGAGAACAAACAGGTGGGTTCTGCTGCACGACAATGCGCCAGCACATCGATCCCTACTGGTGAAGCAGTACCTCGCAACGCACAATGTGATTGCCCTGGAACATTCTCCATATTCTCCCGACCTGGCACCGTCTGGTTTTTTTCTGTTTCCCTCGCCTAAAATCGGCATTGAAAGGGCAGAGATTCAAGGATGCCGAGGACGTTGTGGTGAAGTGGGATGTTATAAATATTTATAGGGGACTTATTGTACTGACTGAGATCAGCTGTGAAGGTATCTATATCTATTAAGAGTAGTGTATTATAGATAACCTTACTTGCTACCACATATCTATATATCTCAGTCAGAATTATTCTGGAATAGTGTGATGACTACGTTATGTGTCTAGGGTATGTGTATGATGAAGTGTAAGTCATAACAACAACAGACGGATAAACAATTTAATTTATTCCACTACGCTTGACAACACTGTGACACTCACATACATATAACACTCTACAAGGATATCTTAAAAGAGTCACTGATAACTTTTCAAATAACAATATGTATTCATTACTGGCATGAATGAATATGTGTCCTGATTCAACTACAAGGGAACCAGGAATCACAATCAATTTAAATTACAAATTATATGTACAGAATTTACCAATATGAATATAGTAGTGACATATATTATTACAAATATCCTATGTGTGTCAGTTGTGTAGTAGTAAAATGAGGTAATACTGGTTTTGTTTTGTTCAAGCTCTGTTGGTATTTGTCATCATGACTTCAATAGTTTGTCTTTAGGGACTAGTATTGGAGATGTTCTCAGTTCCTGATATTAAGACAATTAAATTCCCCTCTGAATGTTATTTTTACAAAGTTATTTCAAGATGAGGGGACATAATGTTGAGCTCAGCTGGCCAAATCTGCTTATCTTGAGTGATGGTGGCAGGAAAGGACTCCTCTGCTCGAATTCTCCCCTGGGCTCTGGAGACACCTCACTGATAGCTAAAAAGACCAAGGAGTATGCTGTCCGACTCTGGATTCAGCAAAGCTCTGACCAGGTGCTGCTCAGTACCATCAAGACCACGGTCCCACAATTTCATGGAAATAAACACAGATACGTTGATTAGCAATGAATTCTGGCACATTTACTGGCACAAATTCCCATCTGCTTATGTTCCAGGCTTTTATTTTAGCAAAAATGTGAGCTGGCTTCAACGCACTGTCGCTTTATCAAGCTTATTTAAACAAGTGGTTTCGAACTAACGCTCCTAAGTGATTATATCAGCGAGTCTAGCCAATGAGGCCCCGTTTCGACAAGTGTTTGAAAAAATGTTACCTTTCCCCGTCTCCCCTAACAACGAAAGATAGTATTTATAGCCCGACCAATCGTGGTTAGTCTTTCATTTGTTGCGCTCCAATCAATTTGGAGTTTACATGGTAGGCTATTTCTGTAACGCAAGGTTTTTTTCAAACACGTTATAAAAAAATTTTATGAGCAGAAATGATTTCATGCTGTCAGGCATCCTCACTATTTTATTTTGGGTATAATTTATTAATTCCTGGACTATTTGCGTAACGTTTTACATATTCTTTGTCAGCAAGCCCTAAGGAACCCAAATATCCCAATTTAAAGGAGCTACGTGGCTGCGTTCAAAATATGTATTTTCTACCTCCTGTTTCGAAGATGTGCTGTCTGGGTACTGTTATGTTTTCAACCGTAAACCCATCTATTGTTATCTTTCCTAATAAGCGTTTTTTATGATTTATAAACCTAACTCTGGGATGGGTAATGTATTTTATCACTGTCCGTCTGAAAAAAAAAGTTAGTGCATGTAGTCTTACACGCGTGATGGCAGCATTTGTGTATCGCGCGAAGCGTGTTTAGTGTTCGGCTTTCTGCCTCTCCCTTCCCGCTATCCTTTTGTCCATCTGTCTTTCGTTTTGGTAACGCAGTATAATTAATGTTAGGATTAATTTAGGTCATTACGCAGGGCCTCTCAATGTTTTTTCCAAGAAATACAGCACACGTTTCATTGAAGAAGGCGGGTAATAATACAGTAAGCTTTACTATCAACGTGAAAGCGTTACAATTTGCAGACGAAGCAGAAAAACAAGGGGGATTTCGAGTACATTCCTTGTGACAGCACTGTTATTTTTCCATTGCTCTTCTCTTTATTAATTTTATGTATTTATTAGGCTTTATATTTACTTGATAATTTATATATGTGGATTAGAATATTCCACGACACCTCCCCTCTTAAAACAGACATTATATGTCAGTCCTTTATTCTATATACACATAGAGAGATTTATTATTATTTCTGGGGTTTACGGTGATTCTCATCACACGGATGGCGGCTTAAAAAATCAGCTCCCAAATTGGTTTTTCCAGATATATACTCGATGCTAAAATTATATGGAGCCAGAAGCAAAGACCATCGGAGTAACCTAGAGTTCTCATGCTTAGCCTGTGCTAGAAACGATAAAGGTTTGTGATCTGTTTGCAACTTAAATGCCTTCCCATATAGATAAATATTGAATTTCTTTATTGCCCATATTACTGCAAGACATTCTTTTTCGCTAGTTGAGTAGTTGATTTCAGCTTTATTCAACTTTCTGCTAGCATATGCCACTGGGCTTAATTCCCCATCCAATGCATCTGATTTCTGTAGTAGAGTTGCACCTAACCCAATATTACTTGCATCCGTCCTTACTATGAATTCTTGACTTAAGTCAGGTAATTTCAAAATGGGTTTACTTGTGAGCTTTTCCTTCAATTCTTGGTAAGTCATTTCACATTGTGGTGTCCATGTAATGCGATCTGGATGTCCTTTACGTGTCAATTCCGTTAAAGGTGCACATATGGAATTAAAGTTTTTGATATACTTCTGGTAGAAACCACATAATGAGACAAAGGATCTCACGTCCTTCTTGGTTTGTGGTCTCGGGGCTTTCTGTAGTTTCTCTAAATTCTTTGGGGCAGGGGTCATGTTTCCCTGATAAACTGTGTGTCCCAAAAATTCCAATTCTTTACATCCAACGCAACATTTGGTTGGTCGGGCTGTTAAATTTGCCTCCCTAAGTCGATCAAACAGCATGTTCAGAGAGTCAATGTGTTCCTCAAAGGTTTCTGTTGCTATAAGGATATCATCCATAAAATTTGTTATACAGGGATTATTCAGAGGATCCAATAATTTTCTCATCATTCTAGAGAAGACACTAGGCGCATTCTTCAATCCAAATGGCAATCTATTAAACTCATAGTGTCCTTCAGAGGTACTAAAAGCTAGGTATGGTCTAACCTCAGGCTTTACTGGAATCTGATAGTATCCTTTACTCAGATCCACTTTTGAGAAATATTTAGCTTTATTTAGTCTGGCAAACAGCTGATTTGTATCCGGCAATGGATCCACCTGTCCTTCTGTAATAGCATTCAGTCTCCTGTAATCTATACAGAGTCTATGTTCTCCAGAGGGCTTCCTTAAGAGTACAACACCGGAACTATACGAAGACTCACTGTGCGAAATAATTCCTTCCTTCAATAGATAGTCTATCTCTTCCTTCAAAGCTTTTTCCTTAGCAAACGGAATCGAATATGGTTTCATACAGACAGGTGTGGAGTCTATGAGTTTCATATCATATTCCAATAGGTTTGTATGCCCTGGTCGGTCTGTTAACACCTCTGCATGATTATTTAGAACCTGTTGCACTCTCTCTTTCTGAGTTTTCGTTAAATGTGTACTGATTTTCACCTGTGCTGCTGTCTCACAGGGGTGTAATGGATATTCAAATGATGAAAGTGGTTCCTTTTTCATCTCCATGGCGATGGACAAGGTCAACAAGTGTGTCTCTTCCTGATCTTCTCTTTCCAAATATTTCTTCAGGAGATTCACATGATAGATTTTTTCTTTCCCCTTCTTATCTATCTTATAATTTGTTCTAGACACCCTCTCTAAAACTGTATATGGACCCTGCCATCCAATTTGTAACTTATTCTGACTCCCAGGCAAAAGAAGCAGTACTTTCTCTCCCACAGCCAAATTTCTGTCTTTCGCCTTCCTGTTATAATAGGCAGCATGTTTCTTCCTGGCTTGTTTCAAATTTTCATTGGCAAGTTTCCAGCCAGTTTTTAACCGAGTGGTCAGCTCATTCACATATTGGTATGAAGATGTAATGTTTTCCTCTGCCTTTTCATCAGTCCACGTTCTTAACATAGCTACATATGGACCTTTAATTGTGTGGACCTATTTGTCCATGCACCGGTATGGTCTCTTCCACTCGAAGCTTTATAGTGATGATTTTTCCTCCCAGAATTATCATTCACAAAACGACCGCTACCAATTTTTCTTTTGGGGCTTTCTCCCCACTTAAAATTCTTGATGAGAGATTTCCTCTCTACATCCTCTTCCTCCAGTTTGTTTAAGTCCGATTGAGGGATTTTCGGCTTATCCTGGGGTAAGACATCTTTTTGCACTCTCCGCATAGTGGCCATTGTAAAACAGTTAAGTGAAGCTTGTCCGTGAAAAGGGGCTTCCCATTCCATTTGGTCCACTTTATCAAATTTATATCTCTTTTTATTATCAGGCCTAATTTTGCCCCGGGGCGTGTCCAGGTCCTGATCCATGTTCCCACTTGTGGGTGTTCCCTCATGTGCTATGCTACACCTTTCTACAAAATTCTCAATGTCCCATCTTGCTTTGGGCCAATAATAATTGTGAGCCACCTTTTGAATGATGGTACCTATCTTCTCATGGTCCCCATCTGGTTTCACATGTAGGCTCCTTATTAAGTCTGTCCTATATCTTTTTGGAAGAACCAGCTGTCCGTGACCTTTGGATCTAGCTCCAGTCTTCCTATACATCAACTTGTTTTTCATGTAAAAATCTCCCTTGCCTGGAGTTGTATGACAAGTTGACAATTTTCTGAAACAAGGCTTGAGTGTTTTATCCCCAGCCTGTGCCTTCCTCATCTCTTCTGGAGTGGTATCTAACATAATATCCTCCTCCTGTCTTGAGGTCGACCTGACCTGAAGGGTTGCCATATACACAGGTTTCCTTCTGCAACGGTCAGTGTCATGATTGTCCATCTGACAATTCTTACACCACCTTTTTCCTTGGTTGAAAGATTTTCTTTCATCATATTTCCTTTCATCGAATTGTGGGAATTTATTTTTATTTTCATACCGTGGCCTATCAAATTGGTGCTTACCTTTATTTTGATCCTTAGGATCAAATTTATTAAAGTTCTGTGGTGCCCTAAAGTTATCCACTTGTTTCTTTTTATTACCTGTTACCTCTGCTTGAGCTGCTTGATACCTTTCAGCAACATTTAGCAACTCATCCAGCCTCTCTGCACCTTGTTCCATGAGAAACTTTCTCAGGTCTGGAGCCATGGACTCTCTTAATTGCTCTATAAGGACCATTTCCTTAAGATCTTGGGTTTTCCCCAGAGAAGTCCATTTCTCCAAGTATGTCTCTATTCGTGCAGAGAACTGGTGATAGGTTTCACCTGACAGTAGTTTAGCATTCCTAAATTTTTTCCTATAAAATTCTGCATTCTTTTCATACCTTAACAAAAGAGCCTGCTTTAGCATGTCATAATTTTCCTGATCACCTCTGCTCATTTTTGCAAAAACTTCATAAGCTGCCCCACGAAGTCCCTGAGATAACTTTAAGCTCCACCTTTCTCTCTCTAACCCATACGTGGTAGCTAATAGTTCATACCTATTTAGGTAACTCTCTATATCATCGTCTTTCTCAACAAAATGATCTAAATGAAAATTCATAGCTGAGGTTGAGGCTCCTTGGCTAGCAGTGGCATCAGAGGCAAAGGGACTGGCACCATTTTCAGGAGCATGGCCCTGAAACTCAAACTCCCTTAGTCGTAACTCATGTTCCCTTTGTAATCTTTTATCTTCTGCTTCCCTTTCTGCAGCTTATTTCCTGCCTTCTATTTCTGCAGTCAATCTTCTTTCTTGTGCTTCCATTTTCTTAGCCTCTTTGTCAGCCTCAATCTGCAACCTCTTAGTCTCAGCCTCAGCTTCAAACTGTAACTTCTTAATTTCCCTTTCAGCCTCTAACCTTCTTTCGGCTTCTTTTTCTAATCTTCTTTCTTCGCGTTCAATAAATTTGTCACATTCCGTCGTGACATAGGCAACCATAACTTGCCCATCTAATCCTAACTCTTTTGCAGTCTGAACAGCAGCAGATCGAAACTTGGCCAGGTCCGCCATTGTCTATCAGGTAAATTTCTACAATGTCTAACCAACAATTTAATCTCTAAATATATTTAATGGACAACACAGGCACCGTGAGCTCAACCTTATTTAATTCCACCCAAGGATACCTTTTAATTCTTATATTCCCTGAAGTGAATTACCCCCAATATTTTTAATAGGGAAAGATTCAAAATCCCAAGAGCGAGACCCCAATATATGTGGTGATGTGGGATGTTATAAATATTTATAGGGGACTTAGTGTACTGACTGAGATCAGCTGTGAAGGTATCTATATCTATTAAGAGTAGTGTATTATTATAGATAACCTTACTTGCTACCACATATCTATATATCTCAGTCAGAATTATTCTGGAATAGTGTGATGACTACGTTATGTGTCTAGGGTATGTGTATGATGAAGTGTAAGTCATAACAACAACAGACGGATAAACAATTTAATTTATTCCACTACACTTGACAACACTGTGACACTCACATACATATAACACTCTACAAGGATATCTTAAAAGAGTCACTGATAACTTTTCAAATAACAATATGTATTCATTACTGGCATGAATGAATATGTGTCCTGATTCAACTACAAGGGAACCAGGAATCACAATCAATTTAAATTACAAATTATATGTACAGAATTTACCAATATGAATATAGTAGTGACATATATTATTACAAATATCCTATGTGTGTCAGTTGTGTAGTAGTAAAATGAGGTAATACTGGTTTTGTTTTGTTCAAGCTCTGTTGGTATTTGTCATCATGACTTCAATAGTTTGTCTTTTGGGACTAGTATTGGAGATGTTCTCAGTTCCTGATATTAAGACAATTAAATTCCCCTCTGAATGTTATTTTTACAAAGTTATTTCAAGATGAGGGGACATAATCTTGAGCTCAGCTGGCCAAATCTGCTTATCTTGAGTGATGGTGGCAGGAAAGGACTCCTCTGCTCGAATTCTCCCCTGGGCTCTGGAGACACCTCACTGATAGCTAAAAAGACCAAGGAGTATGCTGTCCGACTCTGGATTCAGCAAAGCTCTGACCAGGTGCTGCTCAGTACCATCAAGACCACGGTCCCACAATTTCATGGAAATAAACACAGATACGTTGATTAGCAATGAATTCTGGCACATTTACTGGCACAAATTCCCATCTGCTTATGTTCCAGGCTTTTATTTTAGCAAAAATGTGAGCTGGCTTCAACGCACTGTCGCTTTATCAAGCTTATTTAAACAAGTGGTTTCGAACTAACGCTCCTAAGTGATTATATCAGCGAGTCTAGCCAATGAGGCCCCGTTTCGACAAGTGTTTGAAAAAATGTTACCTTTCCCCGTCTCCCCTAACAACGAAAGATAGTATTTATAGCCCGACCAATCGTGGTTAGTCTTTCATTTGTTGCGCTCCAATCAATTTGGAGTTTACATGGTAGGCTATTTCTGTAACGCAAGGTTTTTTCAAACACGTTATAAAAAAATTTTATGAGCAGAAATGATTTCATGCTGTCAGGCATCCTCACTATTTTATTTTGGGTATAATTTATTAATTCCTGGACTATTTGCGTAACGTTTTACATATTCTTTGTCAGCAAGCCCTAAGGAACCCAAATATCCCAATTTAAAGGAGCTACGTGGCTGCGTTCAAAATATGTATTTTCTACCTCCTGTTTCGAAGATGTGCTGTCTGGGTACTGTTATGTCTTCAACCGTAAACCCATCTATTGTTATCTTTCCTAATAAGCGTTTTTTATGATTTATAAACCTAACTCTGGGATGGGTAATGTATTTTATCACTGTCCGTCTGAAAAAAAAAGTTAGTGCATGTAGTCTTACACGCGTGATGGCAGCATTTGTGTATCGCGCGAAGCGTGTTTAGTGTTCGGCTTTCTGCCTCTCCCTTCCCGCTATCCTTTTGTCCATCTGTCTTTCGTTTTGGTAACGCAGTATAATTAATGTTAGGATTAATTTAGGTCATTACGCAGGGCCTCTCAATGTTTTTTCCAAGAAATACAGCACACGTTTCATTGAAGAAGGCGGGTAATAATACAGTAAGCTTTACTATCAACGTGAAAGCGTTACAATTTGCAGACGAAGCAGAAAACAAGGGGGATTTCGAGTACATTCCTTGTGACAGCACTGTTATTTTTCCATTGCTCTTCTCTTTATTAATTTTATGTATTTATTAGGCTTTATATTTACTTGATAATTTATATATGTGGATTAGAATATTCCACGACAGACGTTATCACCAATGCGACAAAGCAGCTGAGAGAGGTGTCAAAGAATGGGTTCCAGGAATGTTTCCAACAGCTATATGGACGTTGGCAAAGGTGTGTGGTTGCCGAAAGGAACTATTTTGAAGGAAATGCAGTGTAAATAATTGTATTGTTACTTACTTCTATACAATACACAAATTCCGGGAACTTTTTGAAGCTACCTCGTACATACACAGGACACACGACTATGTGAGTGCCATATATACATACACAGGACACACGACTATGTGAGTGCCATATATACATACACAGGACACACGACTATGTGAGTGCCATATATACATACACAGGACACTGTGACGAAAGTACTGAGATTCTGTCTTTCAAATGGCCCATGTCTTTTTCTCCCTGCATTTTGTTCACTATTTCTAGGAGGGATTACAGAAAAATCCTTCCCCATGTTTCTTCTCCTTCTATTTATTTACGTTTTTCAGAGAGATTACGGGGGAGTTTCATCTCATCTACATCTATGTTCCTTCTCTATGACTAGTAGTCTTGTTTAGTGTTGGTGTGTAGGGAACTGTTGCAGTATTTTTCTAGAAGAAAGATTATAGAGGCTAGATCAGGATTTGCACCAGTGTCTTTTTTTTTAAAAGATATTGCGTGGCCATAGACGCATTTTTCGGGAGTTGAATTATTTGCGGCCATTTTTGCTTCATTTCCGCAGTATAGGGCTAGGATGAATTCCCGTTTCTTTGTCTAGCAGAAACTGGTTGCATCAGCATGATCTAAGGTTCGGATTGGCTGAGAGCTAACTGCAGTTGAAATGCAGAGCTCCCATTGGCTTTAGAACCACGCCGCGCATATGACGTCATGAAGTCGGCGCGTGGGGGTCTTGATAATAAATAGGCTAGCATTTCATATTTTCGTTCTCTTCGTCTGTAAATTGCCAAAGCCGGGTGCCAGAAGCAAATTGTCGATTGCCTTTCAGTTGGACATTCGAGATTTGGTAAGCATGAATTTTTGCGTGAGGACTTTATTTAATTTTTCTAGTCCTAGCCGATCATTTAAGTTTCTTTGGGCAGTTTAAGTTTAATGTTAATTCTCATCGCCAGAGCCATCAAATACGATCTTAGTGATAGACTTGAAACTTTATAGGTCCATTTAATTCCTTGTTGAAGGAATAGCGGCATGGTTTAAAAGTTGAGATATCACCGCTTTGTATTATTGCAAAGTCGGTCGGGAGAGAAACTCGCATCTGCGAATCATATTTATTTACAGAATGACGGGAGTCTGTGTATTTGTGATTTTATTGAGAATGTAATGCTGCAAGTTATTTATATTATAGTACACTTCTATAGGTGGACGAGGGGAGAAGAGGTGAAATTTGTAAAGCACGTGGGCGCGTTGGTTACGGTATATTTATTGATGCGATGTTCAGAGGGACGAGGGGGAGAGAAGCACGTGGTCATAAAATTGTAACCACGTGTTTGTAACTACTGAGATTTAATTGATAACCATTATGTATAACTTTTGACGGCATGTAGATGCTAGCGTAAACAGGGTTATATGTTATTGATTGTGCATTGTTATTCTGTGTATTCAGAAGATGGAGATGAAATTTATTTCTGTTAAGGGAATAATACTTTATTTAAATTTTGAGGTGATTAATCATACTGACGGGAATTTTAGGAATTCCTAGAGAGGGCTAGTTTTATTTTGTATTAATCATTACGGCATTAGTGTCAGCGTAAGAAGTAGGCCACAGTACGTCTGCCCAGACGGGCCAGTGAAAATACTGTTGTTGCTCGGAGTTAGTCAGGCAGAACAGGCGATCTGGGTTAGCCAATGTTTACCTTGTGGGCTCAGGTAGAGAAGGGAACAGGAAAGGAGCGGACGGTGTTGGCATGATTTTTTGTATGGAGGTGCATAACGTGTTGAAGGGTCAGGGAAGTGGTGTTATTAGAAATAGATTTATTACGTTTTGTTTAGCTGTTGTTTTGTTTCGTCTGAACAGCAGGTACCGGCTTTTTGTGGGGAAGAGCAGAATTTTTGATACCTCAAAATTTCTCCCACGGCGAAGTTGTGGCATTCGCCGACAAGTTAAGTCGCGCATGAATTGCCAGTGGTGGAAGGAGAGGAAGAAAATACGTTTTCCCAGCCAGGGGAAGACATTTTCCAGCGAATAGGATTTTTGTGGATAAATCCTGAGTTCTGACGCTCGGTCGGTTACACACGCAGATTTGGTATGCTGCCAGCGTTGTGGTAATTTTATGTTCGCTTCTTCACGGCCATAATAAAGCTGATAGCCCCATCGCCCAGTCATAGGTAATTGGGCAGATAACCTCAGAGGTGTTAGGAGAAGCCAGCTACAGTTCCAGTCCAGAATCCAGTGGGGTTCTGTTAAACCTTAGTCATCAATTCCAGAGTTAGTGGAGAGAGAGAGGGTAAACATTCTCTCTACTGAAGTCAGCACAGATAGGCAGAACTGATAGTTTTGGCGAATCATAGCAGAGGACTGCTGCTGAAGTTTAGAGGTGCAGTTAGTTGTGTTCAGGAGATTTCATGATAGGCTGTGTAGAACCGAAGTCTGTGCAGAGATTGTGTAGACACTTCGTAGTCGTTCCAGCTATCAGTGGACTTAGAGTTAGAGTTAGAATTTAGAACAGCTAGTTTGGAGTGTAGGCGACATCAAGTGCAGTGTAGTTCATTTCAGTTAACCTTACCTTCTTTCTCCATACAGGTTGCAATTGTGGGAGAAGGGTTGGGGTTGATGCATTTTTAACTGTACTTGATTTTGTTTCAGGTGTGCGTCCTCGCACTTTATGTATTTGACATGTATATGAGTTGTTTATAGGTGTATAATAAACTTGTATAAATTGTAGCTGGCATCAGTCACTTCATTTTAGTACAGTAGCTATATGTTGTCTGTACCTTGGTGTTTGTGAATCTTACTTGAGCCTTATCCCCTTAGGGTAGTTAGAGGTGGTTCGAGGCCATAGCAATTTAAACGTCCGAAGTGGCGAGGAAAGAATCAACCTCGGTTCTCAACCTCGGAGCCAATGGTCTCAACTTTCACATTTTGCACTATATTTCTATCTGAATCTATCATTTCAGTCTTTCTTCTTACTATTGTCTTGTCACTATATGTAGACAGTCTCTAATCCTAAAACCATTTCGTGACAAAGTGGGTGGCGTCGTCCTTGGGATCATCTTTGTTGGAATCAATTCTAGATTCATAGATTGTCTCTGAAGAAAGTTCTGGAAATAGATTTCTTATAAATCCCCTAGACTTGAGCTATATTAAGACTGATCCAGCTATACGTTTTTTTCCACAGGTTGTAGTCAGTTTAGATGTTAGTTGTAGTAAGGTTGTTTATGACTTAGAAGTAATTGATGGCTAATCGAATTTTTTTCTTGACAGGAAAGTAAATTCGGGTTTTGGGTAGCTGGATAACTTGAATTTTTTTCAGGTAGTTATTAATCAGACTTGGTGCTAGTCTGAGTGCGGGTTTTTGCGACAGCATATTCCTAGGAGGTAACAGTAAATTTTTCTTGTTCCTTTTTTTGTCATTTCCCCTCGTGGTGAGTTACTGATGATTTGTCAGGTAAGATGGCTGAATTGGTCAAGCTACTTACTGCATGGAAGGACACAGCTAAAAGCATGGGGATGAATGAGGCCGAGACTAGGGCTTACATTATGAGGGAACAGGACCGGCAAGCGGAGAAAGAAGAGAAGGCCCGACAGGCAGAGGAGAGAAAAGCAGAGAGAGAAGCACAGGAGAAGATAGCACAGAGAGAAGCACAGGAGAAGATAGCACAGAGAGAAGCACAGGAGAAGATAGCACAGAGAGAAGCACAGGAGAAGATAGCACAGAGGGAAGCCCAAGGGAGGGAGAAGGTAGCAGAGAGACAGCATGAACTTGCCCTGCGTTCACTGGAACTGCAGTACCGATCTTCGGAAGGCAGTTCGGCTAATGGAGATTCTCCCGGAGCAGGGGCAACAGACACCTCAGGAAACGGAGGTACCCGGATGGCAGCCATGAACTTTCTAATGGACTCTTTTCCTAACGGGAATGAGAAAATTGAGGTATTTTTAGAAAAATTTGAACGGATGGCAAAGGCATACGGGCTGGATGATAGTCTTTGGTGTCTCAAATTATCTCAATCTCTAAGAGGACATGCGTATGAGGTCTATAGCAAGATGCTGGTAGATGACCAAGGTAACTTTGAGGCACTGCGGAACGCCCTGTTACATCGATTCCAATGGACTCCCCGGAAGTGCCAAACGATGTTTAGGGAAAGTCGACTGGAGAAAGGAGAAAGTTTTCCCCAGTTCGCAGAGAGGCTGAGGAATTACCTCACTCGCTGGAGAGAGTTGTCGGGTTTGGCTAAATCTTTTGAAGGATTGGAAGAATTAGTTCTGTGCGAACAGATAAAGGCCAACATGTCTCCGGACTTAAGGAAGTACCTGGCGGAGCAGGGCGCCCAGCAACTGGACCAGATTATTCTATTTGCTGAAAGGTTCCAGTCGGTACAGGCCGAAGTACTGGGCCATAAAAGAAAACACCCTGACCTGCCAGCCCCGGACAAAGGAGCATCTTCATCGCATTCGCCTTCCTCTTCAGCTCACCAGCAGCAGGGGCCGTCTCGAAAGGAGCCCCCTCCCAGTCATAACATGCGCCCCCAGCCGCCTAACAGAACACAGGGGCCGACTTCTCATGAACCCGTCAGGAACCGGGGAGATAATGAGAGATATTGTAGGTTCTGTCGGACGTGCCCAAACAAACAACCCGCTCATTCGGTGGCTTGTTTACGGCGTGTGAAGGTGAAACAAGGGAGAAAGTTGAAACCCTGCCAGTCAGAGAAGTTGTTGTCCAACAGCGGACCAGCCGAAGTGAACGGGACGGGGACAACATGTTTATTTGACAGCGGGCTTACATACCCCAGCATAGTCGCCCGACATCTGGTGAAGCCTTGGCAGATGACTAAGGAAAAGGTCAATATTGGTGGAGTTTTAAGGAAAGGGACTTCACAGTGCTTTCCGGTAGCCAATATTGAGGTGAAATGTAAGTACGTGTCTGGCACCATCAAGGCAGCTGTAACGGCTCAGCCGGCCTACGACTTCATTCTCGGTAACCCATATTTAGTTTTGGGGAACCCGCCCACACCGATCCTTGCTGATGCAAGGGGGCCTACTGCAGGCCAGATAAGTGGAAAACGTGAACCCCTGATACACACAGCCCCGAGCGAGCTCAAACATAGCTGTCGTGCCAAGGAGAGGTGCAACGCCTCTGACGACAGTGATATGTTATTTGCAGAGGCAAATTCGCCCGCCAGCCCTGTTCAGCCAACCGGCCAAACAGTGGTGACGACGCCTCTGATTCAGGAAGTACACTCTTTGTTGTCGGGAATTAGGCCCCCGATGGTATTAGCTCCTTCAAGTGAGGGACATACTGACAAGAGCGGTATTACATATGTCAACGACCAGCGCCATCTTCATAGGGCACAAGATAGCGGTCTGAGCGAGCATATAGTTCCAACCAGCCCTGGAGCCCCATCCGACCAGCACTTTACTCAAACGGAGGAGGACAGTGATCTGAGTATCCGTTTGCCTATAGACGGAGGTGGGCCCCACAACTCTCGTATCTCGTTTACAGGAAACGACTCTTGTAACGAGGAGCCTGAAAAATTGGCTATCTTTTCCAGTTCGTTTCACGGAACCTTGGAACCAGTCACTGAGAGCTTTATCTCAGATTCTCCACGATCTAACGGGATCTTAAACCGTCAAGTGTCACTGCAGGACACATTCCAACTGACGCCAGTAACTCTCATAGGGGAGGGCAAGGTTGAGGGTAAACTAGGGTGTTAGACGGAGAGCGCCCGTGGTCTACATTTCATCTCACCAACTTTTCAGGCCAGAAAAGAGTGAGAAAAGCGACCTTACGCATTTGCAAGGAGCTATTTTGGAGAGCTCTGTCCCGCTTCATGTTGATAGGGGAAGAGCGAGTCCAGAACCACTGCCAGGGGCAGATCTTACCTACCTTTCTTCAAAGGTAGAAGCTATTGAGGTCGATCGTGATCCAATAGACACCCAGCAAGAAATCGGAGGCTCTACACCAGAGGAACCCGAGACGTTGCATCAGTTTCGCACGGTACCAGCAGTCACAACCCTGCTGACGCGTAACGAGGAAGTCGCCATCGCCAGGTCGCCACAGCGCCCGCCGGTCACATCAGCTGACCAGGACAGCCTTTTGACGGTCATAGCAAGGGAAAGTTCAGACCCGCCATTAGACGGCACAGGTCTGAAGAGAGATCAACTCTCCCAACGGAGCATAGGAGCTCATTCTAGGAGAGGAGGAAGGAGGAAACGCAAAAGAGGAAGGTCGAAGAACACTGAATAGGAGGGGTAAGGACAGACAGCCTTGTAGATAGAGTTAAGGGCCAGTGTGAAACACAGAGATTTCAGTAAGGAGATCGTTGCTCAATCTTTGAAAGGGGAAGTGATGTTACGAAAGTACTGAGATTCTGTCTTTCAAATGGCCCATGTCTTTTTCCCCCTGCATTTTGTTCACTATTTCTAGGAGGGATTGCAGAAAAAATCCTTCCCCATGTTTCTTCTTCTCCTTCTATTTATTTACGTTTTTTCAGAGAGATTACGGGGGAGTTTCATCTCATCTACATCTATGTTCCTTCTCTATGACTAGTAGTCTTGTTTAGTGTTGGTGTGTAGGGAACTGTTGCAGTATTTTCTAGAAGAAAGATTATAGAGGCTAGATCAGGATTTGCACCAGTGTCTTTTTTTAAAGATATTGCGTGGCCATAGACGCATTTTTCGGGAGTTGAATTATTTGCGGCCATTTTTGCTTCATTTCCGCAGTATAGGGCTAGGACGAATTCCCGTTTCTTTGTCTAGCAGAAACTGGTTGCATCAGCATGATCTAAGGTTCGGATTGGCTGAGAGCTAACTGCAGTTGAAATGCTTAGCATCCATTGGCTTTAGAACCACGCCGCGCATATGACGTCATGAAGTCGGCGCGTGGGGGTCTTGATAATAAATAGGCTAGCATTTCATATTTTCGTTCTCTTCGTCTGTAAATTGCCAAAGCCGGGTGGGCCAGAAGCAAATTGTCGATTGCCTTTCAGTTGGACATTCGAGATTTGGTAAGCATGAATTTTTGCGTGAGGACTTTATTTAATTTTTCTAGTCCTAGCCGATCATTTAAGTTTCTTTGGGCAGTTTAAGTTTAATGTTAATTCTCATCGCCAGAGTCATCAAATACGATCTTAGTGATAGACTTGAAACTTTATAGGTCCATTTAATTCCTTGTTGAAGGAATAGCGGCATGGTTTAAAAGTTGAGATATCACCGCTTTGTATTATTGCAAAGTCGGTCGGGAGAGAAACTCGCATCTGCGAATCATATTTATTTACAGAATGGACGGGAGTATGTGTATTTGTGATTTTTATTGAGAATGTAATGCTGCAAGTGATTTATATTATAGTACACTTCTATAGGTGGACGAGGGGAGAAGAGGTGAAATTTGTAAAGCACGTGGGCGCGTTGGTTACGGTATATTTATTGATGCGATGTTCAGAGGGACGAGGGTGTCACGTAGCGTTTAAAGGATATAGAATGAATTATTTAGAGGAAATAAAGATCTGGATGTGGAAGATTTGGGCTCAAGGAATCCCTGCTGGGTTTTTACCCACTTCCGAAAGCGTGACGAAGAGGGTAAATTCTCCTAACTCGACA
>JAMPIV010017244.1:0-47660 GCA_024509875.1 Oreohelix idahoensis | reverse complement strand
TGGTGTTCTACTTCTTTATTTCCTGCGAGTGCCTGATAACATACCTTTATATTTATTTCATATTAATTTCATATTAATAAGCGTACTGTACTTGGCCCGTTCTAAGAAGCCTGAATCAAAGCCCCCTCCCCCTTCGCGCGCTCTTGCAGTGATGGTATATGTAGCACCTTCTTGTTCATCATGATATAGCCAGCCCCATACTCAATCTTTTATTCGTCGCCTCTTACGACATGCATAAGACAGCAGTTGTCATAAAGCCTGAGACAGACCGCCAACGTTATGGGAGAAATAGATGTGGTTAGAAAGAATAGGACAATGAACCTTCAGGCATGTCGTACAAGGCGATTAATATAAGGTTGTCCATATTGGGGGGGGGGGGGGTGGCTTCCTCATCACATAAAACCAATTGCCATAGAAATCATCGCTGCACGAGCGTGTGAATACCTGGTGCAAGCTTCCTGCAAGAGGACCAGCTACAATGGATGTTTCAGGGTGATCATGTATTACATCAACAGGGTGATGATGTATTACATCAAACGAAGAAGAAACAAAAAAACAATGAGAACACATTTCGAAAACCGCAGTGTTTTAACTACACTGAGAGAAAATATAATGGCAATGCTACCAAGTGTCGTCAATTGACAGTAAATTTGAATTTTCCAATCCGTCCCTGCCCCTCTCCTGGCACTTCTCTTTAAATTTGTCTGTTCTTGCCTGCTATATGAACTTTCATCCTTTCAATTTCTTCATTCGCAGTCGTCGTCGTACTAATTTTGGCCACCCCAGCCGATAAATAGATTCCGTGATGCTTGTGACTACAACCCCCAAAAGCCAGATCCAAATCTCAGAAATGAGGTATCTGAGGAAGGTGGTTGAAGTAACAAGAAGAGACATGGTCCGCAACCAGACGATACTTCAAGGCATAAAAACCCAACCCCTGCAGACACAAGTAGAACAGTCCCAACTGAGATGGTTTGGCCATGTCTGCAGAATGGGAGAAGATCGGCTACCACGGCAAGCATGGAAAACTAAGAGCCAGGGATCCAGACCTCCAGGACGACCCAAAGTCCGCTGGGAGGACAACATTAGACAATCTTTGAAGGACGGAGGACTAGAATGGAACCAAGCCAGGAAGAAGACAGCCGATAGAATAGTATGGCGCTCTCTCTTACAAATCTCTACACCTCACGGTAAAAGAGCAATGATTAAGTAAGTAAGTATGTAAGATGCTTGTGAGGCAGCATTACAAAAGTCTTTTTAAGTTCAGCGGCATAGAGTGGTCAGCCCTTTGAAATCTGGATAGCTTCCTTACATTTTGGTCCAGGGGAGAGAAACTCGCATTCGACCGGTGCCTTTGTAGCGGGCCTTTGAGAGCCGAAGTTGTAGAACGCTGGGTTAGCAGTGTATAATGTTATGTAAAATACAGGAACGTTAGTGTCTCTGAGTTAGATTCTTCAATAATATTTTCGTGTCTCGTGGTTACACTACAGCAGCAGTATCATGTTTTCTGCTATGCTGACTGATGCTTTTAGAGACGGGGACACAGGAATGGACATTAGTTATCGTATTGATGGAAAATTGTTTAACCTTAGGAGGCTTCAAGCAAAAACCAAGGTCAAATCACACACCATCAGAGATCTTCTGTTTGCTGATGATTGTGCCCTCAATGCTGGCTCAGAGGCTGATCTGCAGCATAGTGTGGATAGATTCTCCGAAGCCTACGCCAACTTTGGGCTTACCATCAACACGAAGAAAACAGAAATCATGTACCAACCAGCTCCTGGCACAGTTTATACTGAGCCAGGCATCAAGGTTAATGGTGAGAAACTGAATGTTGTGAACAGATTCACATACCTTAGTAGCACACTATCCCAGAACATTGTCATTGATGATGAGGTGAACACCAGGATCTCCAAAGCCAGCAGCACATTTGGCAGACTATACACCAACGTTTGGCATCGAAGTGGCATTAGTCTACAGACAAAGCTGAAGGTGTACAGAGCTGCGGTGCTTCCAGTGCTGCTATATGCATGTGAAACATGGACTGTATACAGGCGCCATGTAAAGAAGCTAAACCACTTCTATACAGTCTGTCTCAGGAAGATAATGAACATCAAATGGCAAGACAAGATCCCGGATACCGCCGTTCTTGACAGAGCTGGTATCCCTAGTATTGATACTATTCTGATGCAGTCACAAATTCGCTGGGCAGGTCATATAGTCCGCATGCCAGACCATCGACTGCCAAAGATACTCTTTTATGGTGAGATGCAGAAGGGTAAACGCTCCCATGGTGGCCAAAAGAAGCGCTTCAAAGACACGTTAAAGACGTCATTGAAAACCTTTGACATAAACCCAGACACATGGGAAGCTGCTGCGCAAGACCGAACTGCTTGGCGCACATCTCTTCGTAAAGGTGCAGCAGCATGCGAATCATCCAGAAGAGCAGCAGCGGAACAGCGGAGACAAGCTAGAAAGGACCGTGAAATAAAACCTTCACATGAAGCAAACATTCCCTGCCCACACACTGTCCAAGATCTTTCCAGGCCCGCATCGGGCTCTTCAGTCACCTTCGTACCCATAGACTAACCTAACATATTCTTAAATAATTGGATGAACAGAGTGGTCTTCATCACCCGTGATGGACGAACAACCACAGCAGAAGTGCCAAACACCCGCAAAAACTACGCTACCGCAGATGTTCAGGTGAGCGTCAGTAACAGGACTATAAGACCTGATAGATTTTAACTGTCCTTACACTTCGTTATACTCTGGGAGCAACTCTGGGAAGGTTAAGGCGGCCGGCGTGATGCCGACCACATCACCCCTCGTGTGCCAACGGTCAAGATAATATGGGCCTAACACCATATTCCCAATATGCCTCAATGGGCGTGTAACGGGTTCCTTTACCTTTACCTTTTTTACACTTCGTTAACAAACTGAGACCGAGGATAGCCGAATTAGACAGATCACTTGAGGCGAAAATATTCGACCCGTGTCGTAAAAAAGTATTGATATCTCGGGGTGAGTTGAGACTTTGTAAAATGACTCAGTGCTTAGTTATTAGTGTATATAAAACTGGTAGCAGTGACTTGCAATTTTTGCTGTGACTACTCCATTAATCAGTAATTGATTCAGTATCGTGCCCAGTGTAGCTCTGTCACAGAACATAAGCTAACAGATATTTAATCTGTTAAGAGCCTCAAAAATGTGTTAGTGTTTACAATGGATTAACTGTAAGCTTAAGCTGATACTACTTTTGGGGAATTAGAGCGTGTAAATTATTTACATAAATCTTACTAGTGACGGGTGTTCGCTATAACGACAATCTGTGGGAGGCAGTTATTGTATTTTGGGAGAACTTCTCATGGCAGGGTATGGGACTATGGTATGTCTATTGTGTAGTTTAAATATAACTTACAAGGCAACCTAGAGAATTAGCCACCAGCCAGTGAAAGAATTATGTCCTATGTAAAGTCACCATGTATCAGAAGCATAAATATTGCATTTGTATGTATTCCATTTTGGGAGGTTATTATTTTTCCCTTTTGTATATCGACCCCAGGGACACGTACAAATTGAGTGTGTAATGTATCTAATGCTAATATTTTATGTAAATTCAAGTAAGGATATAAAATGATAGTACATTCTCTCAACGGGAACTACATGGTTGGAAAATTTTCATATGTTAATTTGGAAGAGGACACTAAGTCGATTTTTACATTCCGAGCAGACTCTCACACAAATACAATTATTCTATGTGGGATGCATATTGAGAATTCATATATTCATATAGTGGAATTAACAGGAGGTTAACTCGTGTGGAAAGAGACAGAACAGAGACTTACCTAGCAATAATAAACAAATAACGTAGTGGTGCATAACCCTTAAATATAACATTAAGTTACGATTTTATTTTGCTTGAGGTAATGGATGTTTTTTTAATCTTAGTTCCAGGTACTCCCACTGCTAAAACAGCTGACTACAACCAACAAAGCGTAGGGAACGCACAAATTCTCCCTCCTGTCTAACGTTATTTTTTTTCAGCAAGACGAGTGTCAACAAGTACCTCTCAACGATTCCCACTTCACATAACTAAACGGGTGGGAAAATCACGTGAACATCGATTTCATTGCAGTTTAGAACCAGCGACCGCAGCCTGGCATCACGTATTGTGCAGTAGTGGTTTCCTACTCGCCTATTTAGTAAAAGGCAGAGCTTAGGGGCATCCAACCCCTCATTCAACTCAACATCGCCAGCTTAATTGAAAGTATCTTAGTGTGTGCTTAAACAGACTGCTCAGTCACAATACCAGGTCTCAAACCAGACCCAGCCGGATTACGCGCCGAGTACTAGATACTGGTGCATGTCTGTTTTAATTCACAGTGCCAGGATAGGAGCGCAAATAATGACGGTTGCCCTGAGCTGACCTCGACTAGTTATGCCTTCTGGTCAGTACGACACCTGCGTGTATTAGCTGTTTGAGGAAAGACAGAGTTAACCACAGCCTATCTTGGTTTAGGCGAGATCAGTTTGTGAAAACAGCGCTTGGATAGCGCCTTCAGTGGATTTATACATTCCCCCCCTCCCCCCCTTTCCGTTATGGGCAGAGACATAGACACTGACTTAAGTTTTTTTTTATTTTTTTATTTTTCACAAGCAGCTGAAAGATTGTTAACTCTCACTTTATTTTCCCTGTAGGTGTCCTACGAGATGGTTTTGTTTTCCTTGATGTATGAATTTATGTAATTGTTGACTTTGCTATTTGATAAATTATTATTTGCCGAGATTTTTTATTCTTTTTTCTAGACAACCTAAAAGAATTTTAATAAATTTTAAACTTTTGTTAATGCGCTGTTCAAGACCTTCATCCATATCTATTATTAAGCTCTTTCTATTTCTCTGTCTACCAGTGAGAAAGAAGAGTGAGCGGGTGAAACTTATGACGTCATAAGTGAGTTGTGGGGCTTGGAAAGAAAGACAGTTTTAATAGATCTTCTTCCAGGCTGTCTTAAGTTTATCCCTAACTTCGCATATTATCTGTGTTTTTCTCTATAATTCTTGCAGTTCACTCACATTGTCTTATTTCACTCAGAGGTATAATACTCAACAAAATGCGTCTTAAATATCCTATTCACGACATCAAGTTAGAACGTAGACGAGTGAAGTACATCAGAATCTTTGGAAGGCAAACTACCTTGCGTTAGTCATACGAAGTTGCGGTTCATAATTCTTTTGTCACATCTGTTCTCTGCATCTAGTAGTACAGTACTGATCCGTCCATCCATAACATACTGCCACTCAACTCTTTTTGTACGTCGACCAGTGACTGCATACCTCTATTTATCTACAGTACTGATCCATCCATCACATACTGCCACTGAACCCTTTTTGCACGTCGACCAGTGACTGCATACCTCTCTTTATCTACAGTATTAATCCATCCATCACATACTGCCACTGAACCCTTTTTGCACGTCGACCAGTGACTGCATACCTCTATTTATCTACAGTATTAATCCATTCATCACATACTGTCACAGAATCGTGTATGTACGTCGACCAGTGACTGCATATCTCCGTTTATGTTGTATATGTGTAACTTCTTTATTGATTCATTCATTTGCTCACTACGCTGCATCTCCGTGTGCAGCATAGCAGCATAGGTCTTCAATATCACGTGACATCTTCGTATCCATTACTGTTAGTTCAAAGTCTTTCCATTCTCCATTATCTCCTTTAAGTCTATCTCCAATTCTCTTCTTCGTGTGTTTTTCGGTTTTCACTATTTCTTTAGCTCTGGAGATTCGATAACAAGGATTGCCTTGTAATGTTATCATGTGATTTCCTTAGTGTTTGTCCTATTCAATGCCAGCTTCGTTTCTTCACTTCTTGTTACAGTGATATCGATAAATTTGTCCATGCCGGCAGTTGTATCTTCCACTTTTCAGTTTTATAATGCTCTTTTTTTCCCTTACGTCTTCCATTGTATTCCCATCTTCTCTTTCATTGCGAGTTCTATGCTTGTGAATGACAAGTTAAGCGACAGTTGGGCTTCTTCAGTGAATGGCCAGTCTATCTGTTACTTTTCTTTCTTGCATGTTCCTCGAACTCCTTTTGAACGTCGATATAGTTTAACGGTTCTACCCAACTCCAGTATGGCTGTACTTCTGCTCCTCTCTGGAAGAACTATCTCTCCTCTTTGAAAGAAGACGATATAATTAAAGAAAGAGAGAGAAAGAGGGAGCGAGAGAGAAGGAGTGTTTTTATGAGATTATTTCATCATAATTTCCCTTTCACTCTTCATGCAGAATGGAGCCACCATATCTCACCCTATCTCTGTGGTATCTGTAGCAATCTTGTCCACCTTAAGATGTTGCGAGCTTTATGCACAACCTCATTTTAGTGGCCTCTTACGACATGTCTGAGGAAGCAGTAGTCTTATTTTTTTCCGTGTCACCTCGGAGACCCCCGGGAACTACACGGGGGAGGGGAGTTAATTTATTACGAAATTAAATATCGAGCAGCAGAATTATCAATCAGGGCAAAAATAGAAAACAAATTTATGATATTTCTGATGTTCTCCTGTCAAACTATCTCTCCATCAAAGATCTCGACTTCAGCACAAGTTCAAACACCAAGTTCATAGAAGTGTCGTCTGTATCAATTGTTATCCCCCACTACCCTGTTCATTTTTCACAGACCCACAAACCCAGATCATGACCACTGCAACCTGTTCTCAGAATAAAACAGATTCCGCTGTCCGTTTAAGTCAACAACGTGCGCTTCATATCACGCCAGACAGACCCCAAGACATTGTTCTGATTGGACGACTTCAAATAAAAACCTTCATTTCGAGGCGAACATCAAACATTCGAAGACAGATAACTCTGCCGGCATTGAATGCGGTTCAAAGAACGCCAGAGATAATTCAGTACAAGTCGGTATTTTGGTGGCTTTCAGAAATAAAAAGTGATTGACTATGAACGTTTTTGACAATAATTTCTTCCTATCGACTAAAACCTAAAATCGTGGATTTCATTCACGCTAATATCTTCTTCAAGTACAACGCCTAGTGGCGTAGGAGATCACAACTTCCTGACTCCAGAACAATTTATCAATTCTGCTGTTGACGTCTTTCCATGTCACGATGTCAAACTGTCCAGTATTTGTTCTCTTTGTCTTCCTCTATATCTTTTTCCTTCAATCTTACCTGTTGTTACAATATATTCCAGCTTTCCTCTTTTCATGCCCAAAAAAAGTGGATTGCTTATTTCTAGCTTATGAAATAAGTTTCCTTTGCGTATTGGCCTCTGTCAGGACATCCTCATAACTCTTCTTGGCTGTCCATGATATTTGTAACATTCTTCTGTAAAACCACATCTCTGTGCCAGCTAGTGCTTTCCCTACTTGTTTACTAACTGTCCATGATTCAATCCCACATGTCAGAATTGGTTCTAAGTAACACTGAAGATCTCTCTTTCTTACTTCCATTGACAAAGAACCATTACATAAAATACTCTTCATTTTATAGAATGCTGTTTTTGCCTGAGCTATTCTGCTCTTCACTTCTGAGATGCATCTTCCATCCGTTGTTATTAATGTGCCCAGATATTTGAATCTATTGACCTGTTTTAAAACTGTTCCTTTACTTTAATAGTACATTCTGAGGAAGCCATTTTCTTTGAGACGACCATTACATCTGTCTTTTTGTTATTAAGGCTGAGGCCTTTATTTTCACTTTCTGTCACTATGTATCAACCATTTCCTGCAGCTCCTTTTCACTTTTTGCTATTAAGACTGTATCATCAGCGTATCTCAAGTTGTTTATATTATGTCCGCCAAATGATATTTCTGGCATGTCCTCTTAAGATCTCATTATATTTTCACTGTATATATTGAACAGATCCGATGACAGCATACATCCCTGCCTGACACCCTTTTTTACTTGCTGAAACGTTTCTATTTGGCTGCTAATTCTTACAGCTGCTGTTTGTTGCCAGTACATGTTCTTTATTATCCTCAAGTCTTTACCATCGATGTTGATGCTTTCTAACATTTTGATAATTTCCTCATGTTTCACTTTGCCAAATGCCTTAGTGTCATCTATAAAGCATAAGTGCAGATCTTTTTTTAACTTCTATGGCTCTTTCTATTAATATTCCTATATATATAATGACAAGCACTATCAATGAACAACCATGGCATCCATATCCCAGCAAAATGCTGACAGGGAACATAAAGACGTCCTACCTGGACGCTAGCCAGAACTCCACTAACTTTTTGCGCCAGAATTTGTGCCCACTTCCTTTCCAGGTCACCTGACCAAAACGGGTTTTTTATTATCTCAATGTCGCCACTCACAGCGTGACCAACTTAATATTTTGTAGAACATATATACTGTGACATATATATAATTTACGCCCGGGCGAGACTACGTCACCAGAAATGTGGTTTTCAACCTGGAAGAAAGATTTATCAAAAAGTGATCTCTCTCGTCCAAGCCCAACTCACTTTTACTGTCTAAGCATCACTGTTTCTCTCACTCTTTTCTCTTATCATACATAGAGATTCTAGTAAAGAGCTAAATATGTAAATTTGGATGGAAGAATGGTCGTTGAACAGCGCGTTAATAAATGAGTAAACTTTATTAAATGAAGACAAGCATGAAAATAATGCATCTCATTATAAAACATCATAAAATGAACATCAAAAAAAATCATCAGCAATCTCAAATAATCATCATCATAGTCATCAAAATCATCAATAGTCATCAAAATCATCAATAGCAACAAATACCAAAATACACCAACAAACACACACACAGACCACCGACATGTGGCTTTAAAGACGCCCTAAAAATTGTAACGTAGATTTTGTTATTCATCTAGTCACTACACAGAATATCATGATGTAAATTTGCATCATTCGTGACGTAATTGCTAAAATATTTTTCAAATTCACTGCACAGAGACTTTATAAACACCCTATATATATATATATATATATATATATATATATATATATATATATATATATATATATATATATATATATATATATATATATATATATATATATATATATATATATATATATATATATATATATATATATATATATATATATATATATATATATATATATATCATCATCATGTGACGTATTCTTTCCAGAACGTTGTCTCCATTACAGCTGCTCTGAACGCATCACGATTCTGGGCAAGTCGACCTGCATCAGCCAAAGACAAGTTCAGACTCTCTGTGATGTCCTGGGTCCACCGTCGTCTAGGTCGACCCCTTCCCCTTTTTCTCAGGCCATAACCAACATTTTCATTTTCCAACTTTTACTTAATTAGTCGTTCCTCTTCTACCGTGAGGTGTAAAGGTTTGGAAGTGAGAGCGCCATATTATCCAATCGGCTGTCTTTCTACTGGCCTGGTTCCATCCTAGTCCACGGTCCTTCAGAAATTGTCTAATGTTGTCCTCCCAGCGGACTCTTGATCGTCCCGCAGGTCTGGATTCCTGCCTCTTAATTTCCATTACTTGTCAAGGTAGCCGACCTTATCCCATTCTGCAGACATGGCCAAACCATCTTAGTTGGGACTGTTCTACTTGTGTCTGCAGGGGTTGAGTTTTTAGGCCCTGACGTTTCGTCTGTTTTGCATTGATGTCTCTAAGTATAACAGTTGTCTCACGAGATTTACACAGAGAAATTGCCATATCATGTTCACTGTAAAATTTGTCAATTTCTTCTTCTGTATTATCCGCTGGTGGGGCATATATTTGTATACAACTGATATCAATTTGTCTGCCACTCAAATTATCTAAAATGACTCAGTCTGATAATGCCCAAAATCCCTTTACTGTTCTTGCTCTTTCTGCATCTAATATTATGCCTACCAATCTTTCATGTTTATTTCCTCCGGAATAAATTATTTTGTAGTTGTCAGAATATATTTCACCTGTTCCGGTATATCACATTCCATGTAGCCCTAATACATTTAAATTCATTCTTTCCATTTCCATCTTAGAGTTATCTAATATTCCATTCTACATTAGTGTCCTAACATTCCAAGTTCCTATGATTAAGTTATCCTTAATTCTAATTATGCTGACAGTAGCTTGATTATGGTCGAGTCTCACCTGTAGCACGATGTTAAAGCGCCTCCATCTCGCTGGTTGTCACATCATAAAGCTTCAGAGATGATTTGATACAGACAGCTGTTCCTCACAACTATCCACCTCGCCCTCAGTGACAACCCATGTTTTGGTTTACGGCTGCTTATTCAGTATTCACAGCTAACCTCTATATCTAGCGGCCATTCAACTATCAACCATTGACGCGCCTGGAAGATGAACAGGTTCCTTCCCCAGGCACATTAATATACGGCATGGATAACTGCACACTGAGATTGTAGACCTTAAGGACAATATCACGATCGCAAAAATTGTTAATCTACGTATATCATGGTGCTTTAATGTCGGCATCCGTATATCAATGTGCTTTAATGTCTACCTACATGTATCATGGTGCTTTAATGTCTATCTAAATATTTCATGCTGCTTTAAGATTCGTGTGACAGAATTGTCCGTTCTCTTTTCCTCGCGTTCCTCTTCTACCCGACATTATTGTTTTACCTCTCATTTTGCGTACTAAATCATGGACGGAATATATTGTTTACAACTGCTTCCTTCAATTATTGTCGTGTCTGGGCTTTATCGACCATCTTTACTGATTTTAATAATCACTGACTTTCGTTTGAACCCATATTGACTCCTGTATCTGTAGAGTGAAAGGTTGTTTGCGAATGCGTAACACATTTCCGGTGAGAAAGTGAATGGGAGCACCCGATTAATATGTAAACAACGCGGGGATAGCCACAGTCAGTTGTCTTATCACTGATAATACTTTCTGTCTGCTCGGTTTGTGGCTTCATAGTTGTTTGCTTGCTCAGGAACGTGTCAGACAATATCAATCTGGTGATAGATTATAGACACGCACTTAAGATAACACATGGGATTTGGAGCAGGTAAATGATATAATCATTTACGGGAAGATTGTTTGTAGGCAATAGTTAAAATAAATTGTTAATCTTGAAAGATATTGTCCGTTAGATCTATGAAGTGGTGGGTTGTAAACATGATCAATATCAACGGAAGCGAGAATACCTTATATGGGAGTGACTTGTGAAAAATTCACATTTTATGTGTCACGTAGGAACTTTCCAAGATAGGGTAGTGGAGATAGCCCCTCCCAAAATACGCAAGTTGATTGCTATTGGTTTGGCATTTGAGATGTTAAAATACAACATTTCTGATTGCAGTCTTGTCATTTAGTAGCAACGTAGATGCGTTGGCAGAATCTAGCACATTCTGAGTCTTCTTCTTCTTCTTCCGTCCTTAGCCACCGACCATCAAAGCAGTCAGTGGCCATTACGCCTAGTGGCGTCTTAGGGCAACAGCAGATAGGTTTTCTTTGCCATTGTTTCCCATCACGCCTATTGGCGTCTTTAGGGCAACGGCAAATCAATCCATTTGCTGTTGTTTCCGTAATCGAAGTGACTGGCAAACGGGTGATCAGCCCGTCAACTGATAATTCAACTAGTCAAGAAGACAGTCAGACAAGCCAGAATAAGAAATAGAGTTAGGATTCTACTTTAATGTCCGGATAACGTGTTTGAGCATCTTGTGGACTTAGTAAGAAATCGCTACCTTTATTAATAAGGAAATCCCGGAATCCTAGAAACTTGAACACTAAGTCATAGTGGGATTCAATTTGCAAAGTAATACCCCAGACCACGTGTAAGAAGCATCTTAACTAAGTTGCCGAAACTATTTCTCTGAGCCAGAAATCTGTATATTGCCCAATTATTTGGGTCGGTGGAACAAGTGTGTGGTATAAGTGGCCTTCAGTCAAAGATAGATACCTACATCAGACGGGTCTTGAAGACGCTGGACCATTTTCGTAATTACCCCACAATACTACGAGGGACGTGCTGCGGCCATCAGACTTGACCAGTGTCGAGAAGAACCAATGTATAACTTGCAAGGAACAAGCATCGGCTGGAGCAGAAGCCAACCGACATCTTACTGGCAGCTAAGTACCCACTTAAAGCTGTCAAATGAACTTTAATAACGAAATTCCCTAAAATATCAAGACCATCACCAGTGATGAATCTTTAAAGAAATATTTCCTATAACACCCCACCATTATTTATTTTACATTGTTAACTATAATTGATTATTAAATTTGTTATTTGTATATATACAAATTTATAGTTGATTTAATCATATTTCAGTGAACTGCTCCCGTATGTCTCAGTCATTTTAAATACATATAAACAGAGCTATTGAAGTAATATTTCACTGATTTAAATCAGTTAGGGGGCTTATCAAAATGAGCAGTAGATACTCTGAATTGTGGACCCAGTTGGACCATCATTGCAGAGCAAGTGGAGTAATCACGTGACAATTAGCTATAAATGAACGGACGGAGAAGTATACATCAACAACGTTGCACGCTGGAGAATGCATACAATATGTAGTGATTGTAACGCGTATAAATGGATCAATGACGATGCAGAGCAACCTTTGTAGATAGGGACCAAACAATATAACCGGCGATGCTGACTGCTAGTACCCGGAATAACAAAGACCACAGTTTCTTCTCTGGGCTGAGCAAAGCAGAAGTGAATGATTGTTCTTCGTTTTTATTTGTTTATATCTTTTCTTCTTAAGGCACTTGATGGCCATCACTGCCGCTGGATCTCGTGCAGAAAACCAGAAACAACGCCACCTATTGAACTCCTACAGCTGTGGTTTACATAGCAATTAGTTTCACAAGTTGACCTTATAATTTAACAATAATTTGGGCGTCCATTTTTGAAGGGACCAATTCACTGTTACTATATCTCACATACAGTGGACACATGTCTTGTAATTATTGTTTGGAGATTTAAATTACATTTAATGAGTTTTTCATCCGTATTTAGCAGCGCTCATAGTCAATGGAACCAGTAACGGCAATGATCCAGCATATCTGGATGTTAATCCCTTATCATTTTGGTTCGAAGCTTCACAACCTCACATAATCGCCTCTTATTTACTCTTGCAGTGATGGTTTCTACAGCACTTTGCAGTACACGATGAAGTACTAACCATGTACACAACCCTTCTTCTACTTCTTTTACGCTCTGTAAGGAGCATGTGGCCACTATAGCAGATGCACCACTTGCAAGAAAGCTGCACCAAAGCACTTCATGCTTTATTACAGGAGTAGTTTCATTAGCAATTTAATTTACTTGATGAGGTAGTCAGCCTTTGCACAAAACCCTCTCATCATGTCTGAGGGAGAGTTTGTTCTATTCTTTATTATTCTCCTCAGAGACCCCCAAACATTTCGCGGGGCAGAACACTCTTTAGTAGCCTCTTACGAATTGTTTGAGGGAGAAAATTTGTCGAAATCGTGTGTACACTGACCAACAGCTATCCACACAGGTCGGGATGACACTGATTTTGAGAAAGTCACGAGTGCTCAGCGTCCATCGCGCGAGCGCTCTTGACAAAGCCAGAAATGTTAACAGAACCGAGTCGTGATAATCTCTTCCTAAATGAAAGTGGTTCTGTCTGTCTCAAGTCACATTTCTTTTTTTTCTTTTTTTTTAACTCGGAAATTATTTGTATATTTCCTGAAGACAAAAAGGCGAGAAAAGTATGAATAGAAATTAATCCTTTTAAAGAGAATGAGTGCAAATGACAGAGTGATGTCATAGAAGTGCCAGTAAACACGGGAGTGTAAACAGTTTGCTATAAAATAGTAACGCTTAATTAATTTATGATGCAGCTGAAATAGTGAAAAGCGGAAAACATACACGGGAAATGAATAATACTGGAACAAGATATAAGAAGAAGACGCTAGCGATGGATACGACACATATTGAGGAAATCTGTTGATAGCAATACAAGGCAGTCCTTATTCTTAATGTCAGGAAATCGGTAAAAGATTCTCTGTGAAGTTGTTTACATCTGTTGCCTAGCGACCCGCAACCTAATTTAGCTCGGCTCTTAGTGCCGGAAAACACATTGGACGGAAATAATTCATATAGGACACATCCTTTGTCGCATCTGACAGGTAAATTTAGGAATGTGGCGGGTGAGCGAGATGATGATGATGCTGTTGTGATATGTGATCACTTTCTTGCACACTCGCAACCGACCCGATCAACAATAAAACTCTGATTCTAAGGCAGGGGCTGTATTTATTCATACAACCCTGTCAGTGACCCTAACCCACAAAGCAAACTAATGAACAAACATTAAACCAGTAAGCAAACAAACAAAACACCCAGCCAGTGCTCAATTGCTAATCTGAAACGCAAACAAAGCACCGACTAGTTAAAATCATAATAGTTACATAATGAGAAACACCATGCTCTCACCTGTCAAACTGTCCTTCTTCCACGCTACCTGAAATATTCAACTATCATGCACACACACTCAGCCCATGCATGTCGTCTAATCAGACTAGTATGGTGTTGTGCATGAGGCTGGCAATTTCACCATGTAACACAGATTGCTACCGAAACCACTACTGCAAAAGCATCTGAATGCTTTGTGCGGTCTCCATGCGGAGGCCAGCCACACTGGTGGCCATATGCTCCATAAGGAGCGAGAAGCGACATAATTTGTTCCCAAGTGGACTCACGTGCTCTCATAAATTACCCGACACATAACAATAACTAAATAATAATGAAATATGCATAAAATAATATTAAACGATATGTACAACGAATACTCTCATTAATGAGCATAAGCCACCACCTCGCAACTGATCCATCTCAATATTCGTCCCTGCACTCTGAAGCATGTCGTATATGCCGACTGATGAGATTGGGAACTCATCATATGAAACACATCGTTACCGAAACAAACCAGTCATAGCATATAAATGCTTCGTGCAGGCTTCTGTTGGATTCAGCCGCTCTGGTGTCGCCCTGCTCCACAAGGAGCAAACAGGAACGTTTATGTCTCAAATGTGCTCCACGTACCAAAAGTAGGGGTATCACATTTACAAGGCATATTAATGACTAGAACTAAATACATCACTAGACCTATAACACGTGGCTGCCATCTTGCAAGAACAGCATACAGCCACGCTAACAACCCAGCTAAGCTGCGTGGTTGTACATTCTATAGTAACCTTACATTATAATACTAAATATTATAGAAATAATGGCTTAGCAAAGCTATTTAAAGCAGTACAGATAACCAATAGAGATTTTACACTGAATAAAGGACTATGAAACTAAGAAAGCTAACACCAATTAGCTATAGCCGATCTTACTAATACTTACACCACATTATCAGTCTAACATTACTGAAGAAGCACAGGACTTTATTCTAGTAAGCTGTAACATATTAATAAATTGCAGCACTCACCACACTAAAATAAACTATTTCGGCATCAGCACCGTAGTTAATAAATATAACAATCTAAATCGCGCCACAATTAAATATTATTCAAACCGACGTGTCGGATTTACATAAGATCATTGAAGGTTTCCTTAACCCCAAACAATATGGAAATACTTAACCATTAATTTCATTTACACAAATGTAATAACCGAATATGTCAGTTCTAGTACCGGCCACGTGTTATATTTCCAGAACATGGACCATCTGCTCCAGCCACGCCATCTCTGAATAAATTTAGATCTGAAACCAACCGCACGCGAAATATAAATAACATTGAATTAAGTATATAATTATTTAAAATACTACGGCACAAAGATGATGATCCTATATCCTTTCTAAGACTATAAAGACTTTAGAATGTTGGAGAATAATATTATATCTACTCACAAGTCCTAGGCATGTTCTTGAACTAGACTTTAACAGCGACTTGCCCCAGCGTCTAGCGTGGAAATAACAGAGGATTTCAATCGCCGGGCAGCTTCGTCGCTCCTCTCTTCTGATTGGCTGCTATCCGTAAGCGATATGACTAATGTTCTATTTTTAGATCCTGACTGAGTAAATCTAAAATGGCTACCAAATCGCTATGTTGTAGTAAAAAGGTAGAGAACGATAGATAAAATGGCGATGACAAGATGGCGCTGTCACATATTCTCCGCCTGATTTTGTTGTCGTCCCGACAACTGCACTAAGCTAGGCGCTTCAGTCGTAATCTCTCAGAACGTCTCGGTGCGCGCGCGTAGTAATTGGGTCACGCAAATAACACACGCGATGGATGCTCTAGAAGGAGCGAAAACACAAATATAAACTTCAGGGAGATTTTAGGGAGTTTATTATGGCCCCATCACAGAAACATATCTCAGTAAATACTGCTTGGATTTGACTCACAATTTAACACAGTAACGCAGCCAGTAAGCACAATCTATGGAATACTGTATTACTTTGCTATATAAAGTTATTGTGGATTTTATTAGTTTGAGATCGAAAGCAGACGAACCAAGCAACTAGGCAGAATTAATTGTCTAACAAGATGAAGAACTCTCGGAATAAAGTCATAATTATGCACAATAAAGCATAAATTGTGTTAAATCTAAGGATATTTGTGTGGAAGTACTAATTATCGTCAGTATGAAGATATGAGACATTATTGTTACATATAATGCACAAACTGCCATTTTGATAGCACGAATTGAGAGTCAAAAAGGCTTGTGACGTAGTTGTCTCTCCGAGGTCCGCGCGATTTCCATATAGTAAAAGGCCCATAAAATTCAAAACACACACACATCACCGCTCTACGAGCTGACAGTCTGTATGAGAGCTAAACTGCGTCAAAGCCTCGACATACAAGAACGAAAAGAAACTGCTATTGTGAGACAGCTATCTTTTTCAGCGACGGAGTGTGACGCTGAGGGTGTTGCAAACTAATATAATTTGCACTAGATTTCTATGTATATAATGTGGGTTGATGTGTATTTTGTGCATAAATCTTTGTCGCTATTCCTGCTAGAGCCGGTGGAAAGATTAGTCACTTTGATATAACCACAACCAGCCTTGGTGAAGCGAGAGTCCTTCTCAGGGCTGGTAATAACTCGCAATGAAGCAATCAGCCATTTTCAGAGCTTGCTTGTAAGGCTGAGCACAATGAGTTCGTCTTTCTCTATTATAGGGCACTCTTTTTTTGTCTCTATTGACTGATAAATTGTCATGTACGACATACTTTTCTTGACTACCTTATGACATTGTATGTAAACAAATAGATGACAAAGACATATGACTACATGCAAATAATCATAACATCTGAATACAGAGTCAAGACAGTAGGTCATGTGGTATTTGTCTGACAATACCATACACTGAGCTAGTCGTGTTACAGGTTAAATCTGAAAGTAGATCCATCGGTACCTGGCTTAAGCATTGAGTCTCAAGAACCAGGAGTCAACACCTTACTAACGTGGATCACCAATGCTACCTGGCCTCTAATTTTGCTGGTTAGACCTGTAGCCAGATTTCATCTGTGTGCTTTAGTGGACTATGACTGCTAGCTGGCCTAAGCATTGCTGCTTCAAGGATAAGGAGCAACTCCTCAGCTAAGTGCTAAAACGAAAGATACCACAATAAACAAACGAACGAAGTGTCTAATGATGATAATAGACACAAGGAATATAGACACTTTTTTGTGTGTAAATATTTTTATTGTGCCAGATATATCTTCAAAATTGTAACTGATTTATAAATATATATAACTGCATTTTTAGTACACAAATTTCTTCTCTTTTTTTTTGAATAATAATCAAGTGAGCATTAAATTAATTGATTTCTTTACATCTGAAGTTATTGAATTATTTTTAATGTTTTTTGTGTTGATATGATTGTAATGTGAATGGATTCGTAAGAGCCATCTATATTTTCCCTAGAAAACATAGGATAGGTCCAGCGAGAGGGCAACGTAGTCACCTGTTCACTACTTCTATAACATCTGGACGGTGAGATTAACAGCCCAACTCTATCCTGTGCCATTGTTACGGTACGTTTTCTTTGGCCTAGTAGTTCTGGAGATATATTTGATTATTATATAATGAGTCGGACACTGCTTAAAGTCAAGTGCCGATAGGGGTATGTCCTTTTCAGTCCCCGCCCAAAGCCGTAAACTTCAACATAAATGATATTCCAAAGGCCAGGTTGGACGAATCAAATACACCTTTATTAAATATCTCGTAGCTCCAAATAAATCATAGATGATATGCTCATTAGGTTATGGCATCAACTAGACAGTCTCTAGTGTCGCGGTACAGTCTTGTAACTGGAACAATTTCGAGGACATTTCCATACAATTTAATTATAATTCAACTCACGTTCATCAGGTCACACATCATTCCTCTTACATAATATCTGGTCTTATCGCCCGGAGGTGTATGGATAATCCAGAGATGGAATACATAGGAATATGACCAAAAAATCTTCTAACACTCAGGAGCCAAGAACACATACGTCCAACACCTTGAAAAGACACACAGCGAATCTCATATCAAAGGAACGCTGAGCTCACCAGACGACAACTTTGGCGACTGCCAATAGGCCACCAAAAGTAATGACGTCCCTTCCTGTAACCAAGGCCACTGTACGTAAACAAATAACTTACATGTCGAACTGTATTGATATCGACATACATGTTATGAACTTTACTCATAACAGCCATCCCTTTACCAGTTATCTTTTCTCATTCTGGGATACTATTCTGTATATCAAGTACTAGTTGATACCATCATCACTCATATAAATTTACCATCTCGCCACATGGGATAAGGAACAAAGTACATCATTAAAGTAAATAGGGCCCTTTGGAAACAAGTTCATAAATTCTTATTACCTGGGCACAATAATATATCAGATGCAGGATGCCTACCTGAGATAAAGAGGAGAATGGTCCAAACACAAATAAGTAAAAGGTAAAGGATCCCGTTACACGCCCACTGAGGCATATTGGGAATATGGTGTTAGGCCCATATTTTCTTGACCATCGGCACACTAGGGGTGATGTGGTCAGCATCACGCCGGCCGCCTTAACCTTCCCAGAAGTTGCTCTGGTACCCAGTTGGGGCTGGGTCGACCCAGGAGCCATTTGTGGCCTAAAAATATCCCACCTCATCTGGGGATCGAACCATAGACCACTGAGCTAGGAAGCCAGTGCATTAACCACTATGCTACCGCGGCTCCCTTATACAAATAGCGTTCCATTAAATCAATGTATTCTATGTAACAAATCTTTGTCAGTGAAAGTAAGAAAGGGAGTTCATCAGTGTTACATATAGCCAATCCTGTCATATGAAAACGTGACATGGGCAATCAGTAAACAAGCAAGACTATCCCTAGAGACCACGGAGATCTAGTTTCACAATGAAAAGTCTGGTGAGGATACCCTGAAATGCCATGTAGGACAGTGAAACTTTGTACATATTAGAAGAAAACATTCTACCTTCTTTGACATGTTACTGGACGGAATAGGATCAAGGTTATAGTGACAGCCAATGCTCCGGAGCTGAGCATCGTCGATTGGAAAAAAAAAGTCAAAACCATATTTGATAAAGAGCAATAGTTGTTCTTCTTCTTCAAACACTCCCAGGCGTCTACTTGAATGTTTTCAAAGAAAGCAGTAGTCAACTTGAGGCTATTTGCATCTCCATAGAGCTTTTCCACGAATGGTACTGGTGTCGGCTTTATGCGATGTCTCTGTTCCAGATATGTTGAGAATCTTTGAAGCAGATAGTTAGCAGTCATTTTATCAGTGCCACAGTTACAGTGATCGGTAGTTCCTATCTTTAGCTTGTTGAGCAGAGCAGGAACCACATGTGAGGAGACGAATGGTAGTTTGGTTTAGTTTGTTTTTAAGCACCATCTTCATTGCACATAGACAACTCCATCAGTGCTCCGATCTCCTCCCTTAGATCACACAAGGAGGATCTCAGCACAGTGCACGAACTCCGTAGCACCGGCGAGCATCCAAATGTGTGTATACAGGAATCACACATTCTGTAAATATTTTTGTGGTGGGTAGATTTCCTAATTTTTACATTTTGCTAGGACACTCTTTACGATTTCCAACTGCAGAGAAATTTTAACGTACGCAACTTGCACACGGGACCTTCTATTTTCCCCCTTATCCGAGAAGGCTAGGCATCCGATCGCACTACCCCGGAGTTCTGAACAAATTTCCATCAATTATATTCGATGTACTGGGAACAAACGCAGAAACTTTATAATTAGAGTAAGATGACATACATCTAAGCCATCCCAATCCTCCAGGAGGGGGAAGAAGATGATGAAATAGAAGAAGAATACCACGAAGACGAAAACGAAAAAGAAGAAGAAAATAAAGCAAGTGATTTATGATTAAACCAAAAATGACAAAGTATTAATTATGGAGAAAAAAAATCTGGAGGCAAAGCACTGTGACATTGTCAGCTTTGTGGAGAGACCATATAAAAAAAAAAAAAAAACATGACACACTAATGTCATCAACTTCTCCAGAATGGCAGGCTAAACTTTACTTTTTAAAAAAAAAAACATACACTGCAGAAACACTGTAAAAGTTATGCTGCAGGGCGACCTGGTGTCATGGATTAATTCATTCCTGTATGGTAATAACACGAGAGTGGGAAAATTGGGTTTTGTAAGTCCTTTTTTTTTTACCACAGGGGACTGGACCTAAATCTTATAATGGCGATTCAAATATCACTTTTGTGTGAGACTTCTATCGCTACTGTTGAACAAATATTGTGGGAAAACAAATACTTCAGTCGATGAAATGAGATCGCTAAATTTCCATACAACTATAACCAGGGCCGGCCATAAGGCACGGCGACCGAGGAGACCACCCCGGGCGCTAATGACAAACATGTGCCGGAGTTGGCGAGGAATAAAAACTTACTTTTCATCATGAAGCTAAACTTTTCTTCAGCTGTGCCATAATTTCGTCTAAGTCAAAGCACGTAAAGTTATCTTTTTTCAAAAGAAAGTATACTACTGGACAAAAGTTAAGGACCGCCATTCAGTTTAGACAAGGTTTATATTATTGATTGGCAAACTGTAAAGACAAGTGAAAATGTGATTAAAACTGAGCTCAGAGAAATGTGTATACATTTCTGTGTGCAGTAGGTTAATTTTTTTTAAATGTCAAAAAACTGGGTCACTTTAACCCGCACGTGAAAATTGCCATTGTTGCTGCAAAAACGCGTGGTTTTTGCAACACGCCCCACTAGTTCAAAAGGTGAAAAAGTGAGTTGAATTTGAATGCACGTGGAAAATGATCATCGCTAAAGAGTGTTCACCGTTGGTATGCAATAAATCAGTATGACAAGTGGTCGAAATGATCATTGCATTAGCCATGCCACCAAGGAGAAGTCTCAGCACTGTAGACCGTGGTCGAGCCATGGCATGGATTCAGGATGGTCAATCTGTTCGTCATGTTGCAAGGCGTTTAGCAGTGTCCCACTCTACCATTCAGAGACTTCTTGAGAGATTTCAAGCTACCGGACATTTGGAAAATCGACCCTGCTCAGGAAGAATTATATAAACCTTGTCTAAACTGAATGGCGGACCTTAACTTTTGTCCAGTAGTATATAAAAAATTATTTTTACTATTCTGTTTTCAGTTTTTATCGTGTTTTTTGTTTTATTTCATTTATTTTGTTTTTGTTTGTAGTAATTATCTAAATAAATAATGGAGGAAACCTTGAGTCCTGTGAACAGCAAATAAATTAGTAAATAAATCAGTAAAGGTATTTAACAGGAACTCGTTGGACATAAAAGATAACACTAGACAACAAAAAAATTTTGGGGTGCAAAATTGACTGAGAGTCCCTTTCGCGATTTACTGTCACAGCAAGGCGTTGGCGCCGCGTGGTTGATCCTAGGTTCGATTCCCGGTAAGCCTATCACTTATATTTTTTTTCTGTTGTCTAGTGTTATCCTTTATGTCCAACCTGTTCAATACCTTTATTTATTTATTTAGTAATTATCTAAAACTGATCTTTAATTTTAGTCATACCTAATGTTGCAGTAGGGTTTAATTGACTTTTGCAGCTAGAAGTGTAAAGGATGGGGCGCACGTCAACCCACTCGCCCCGGACGCCGAAAGCTCTGAGGCCGACCCTGACCACAAAAATACCAGGCGTTGCTACAGCATTGCAAGCAAGTAAAGAAAAAAACTGTATTCGAAGAAATAAAAAAAATTAAAATTAAATTAAATTGAAGGAAAATACTTAAAAAATGAAATTATTATCATTTTCGTTTGCACTCCTTACGAAGCACGACGCCACCACTGCAGCGGGTACCCTTACAGATATCCTTCACCAAGCTCTCCCATACTCTTGCGACAGCGGGTACCCTTACAGATATCCTTCACCAAGCTCTCCCATACTCTTGCGACAGCGGGTACCCTTACAGATATCCTTCACCAAGCTCTCCCATACTCTTGCGACAGCGGGTACCCTTACAGATATCCTTCACCAAGCTCTTCCATACTCTTGCGACAGCGGGTACCCTTACAGATATCCTTCACCAAGCTCTCCCATACTCCTGCGACAGCGGGTACCCTTACAGATATCCTTCACCAAGCTCTCCCATACTCTTGCGACAGCGGTTACGAACAAGTAAACAAAGAAATATACACAAATGAAAACATCCGAGGCATGCGAGTCCAAAACAAAAAACGAAAATTGAAAAATGGCTAGCACTCGCAAGTAAAAAAAAAAAAAAGTCGGGAAATGAATAACAGAAGAGAAACAGAAGTGACAGGCGCTCCGGGTATTCCATCCAAACAGCACCACCGCTTCGCTGCGAGTGATCTGTATGCTTACAGTAGTCGGAAGTGTGGCATTAACAAAACACTGCTGAATCTCTCAGAGAGGCATGGTGCGTTTGAGATGGATCTGGAAGGAATTCCCGAAGTGCCTGTCAATTCTGGTACACTACAAACTATGCCGGATCATTATAGCAGCTACTTATCGGCACTAGCGTAATTCATTACATCATTATCACTTCAGCTCCTGAAGGAGCTAAAGCTTCAGCAAATTTATGTCAGATGCTTCTTTTCTCAAGATCTATCCATGTATTATTTTATCCCTTTCATCTATGTCTTCATTTCTCTTCTTCTATGTGTTTTATGTCTCCCTCTACTAGCGGCGCAACGGCTCCTGCACATAAATCTCGTGTGGATGGGAAGGAGAGAAGCTCCTGACCGGGTTGGAAGGAAAGTCCACTGACCCCCCAGCCTCGCAATGACATGTCATTGGGCCGAAAGAGTTGGAAAGCTCGAGTGCCGCTGGTTATAGAAAAAAAAAAAAAAAAAACTAGCGGCGCAACTAGGGTTGATGCGCCCAGGCAAATAAACATAAATGGCGCCCCTTAAAAACTAATCTTTAAAATTCTTATATAGGTACTCACACTTGTTACTCATAATTGTTACAAAATAATAAAAACAAAATACACTTTTTTTTAAAAAACATATTGTCGCTAATATATTTTTATAATTATAACCACGTACTTATCTCTCATTTTGTCAATGCGATTTCATGTCAGAAATTACAAAAACTACCAGTGCGTACATGTATTTCAAAAAATTGTTCCTGGTATTTAGAAAAATATTCTGAAAAAAAAAAAGAAATGACTATTTATTTTACTAAATATTTAAAAATGATTTGCAACTTCGCACTAAAAATAGATTTTTCTAACTTTAGCTGAGGTAAACTGATCAATAATGTCATCGAAATTAGTTATTTCAGTTTCCACACGTTCAATTCTGATCAAGGAAATTCTCAAATATGATGGTTAATTTTAACTTACCAAAACATCGCTCACTGCTGCAAATTGAAATTGCAATATTGAGCATTATCTGGACAGCAACTCTTAAGTATGGAAAACCATTTTCATCCCCAGCCAATAAACTTGAGGAGGTCTTAAGTTTTTAAATTCTGAATGTTTGCGCGGCTTTTCTAAATCATTTAACAATCCGCAAATTTCTTCATAATGCCGAAAACCATTTATATTAGTGCTATAAAACGGTCCAAGGTTGAGATAACTTTTCATCAAGATATTCAAGCCATGATTGCTGCTGCTTTCATTTGAGTTAAGCAATAATTCTTTAGCGTCTAATAGAAATCCAAATTTTTAATCCAAGTCATGGAGATGGACAAATCTTTCAAAATTTCACTATGCAGGCGATCAATAGTTTCTTTCATTAATCTCACCATTTCTTCTTTTGCAGTGAGCCCTACATCCTTGGCTTTTTCACCGGGCATTTGTTTCTTCTTTCTACTTGAATATCTTTTTCATCACACGGTTTCAGCCCTGCTTTAAAAAATAATCTTGAAGGACTTTTAAATCATAAGCAGCATTATGAATGTTCATGGTATGATCTTTAAGTCGTTTTTTAACACTACCCGCAGCACTTTCAACGCTCTCAGAACTCTCGTCCCTACATATTATCTGCTCCTCACCTTTACTTTTATTCTTCCTTTTGCTGACACATACAATCCTACGTATTTGAATCTAATCACTTCCTCCAACCTCTCCCTTCCAAACAAATTCTCAACTGGTGCTGTTGCTCTTTTCTGCAGCAATGGACCCGACTTACAATTACGCATACCTACATATAAATGTGAAGTGGGAAAATGGAATTTCATAAATGATAAAAGGAATTTTTGATTTTTTTACCCATAAAAATGGCGCCCAGACACGTGCCCCAACTGCCTCATCCGAGTTACGTCACTGGTCACATAGGATGAAATTTTCCACAATTTTCCAGTTCACATTTCTCGGACAGTAACTATGTCTGACATTGGTCGCAATGAGTTAGTTCATTCATTCATCACCTTTCAAGTCCCCAAGGAGAATAGTCCTTGAACAAACTTATGCACAGTCTTCCTATCCCTTGCCATCAGCTCAAGGTCTTTCTATATCGTCTTTATTCCTGTGATGTCTGTATCCAGTTCTTTTCTCCGTGTGTTCTGTAGCCTTCCTCTACCCTGGGGATTCTAGAATAGGGCTACCTAAAGAGTTAGTACGAATATGATATGATAAGTGTACAAAGAAGAAGAATATGATAAGATAAGTGTACGAAGAAGAAGAATATGATATGATAAGTGTACGAAGAAGAAGAATATGATATGATATGTGTACGAAGAAGAAGAATATGATATGATAAGTATACAAAAAATAAGAATATAATATGATAAGTGTACGAAGAAGAAGAATATGATATGATAAGTGTACGAAGAAGAAGAATATGATATGATAAGTGTACGAAGAAGAAGAATATGATATTCTGCAGGTGTCGCTTTGTTTCCCTGGTTACAGAGGATATTAAAAAGCAATGTCTCGCATTGATAGAAAATATCTGCCCCGTAACCAAACGTGGAAAGCGAAGGAGACGGTGACAAATGAACAGCTTGAGAACAGGCCTGGAGGGTGACGGAAATAAAAACCAATGGCCATTCAATCATAAGACTGTCCAGGGCAGGCCACAATTACTTAATCTTGTTTATGCCATATTTCCTGAGGCACTGACAGGTAAATGAGATGCTGGGCAAATTTAGTGATTTAATTTACAGTAGGGGCGGAAAAAAATTAATTAATATCTGAAAATGATTGAAGATTCAGCATTCCTTTTTTTTTTTTTTTGATCGGACTTGACTTGGAACAATAAATTCCAGCCCCCTCCCTTGTCTCCAAAGATGATCAACGAAAAGCAACGGGGCGGATAATGAATGGCATTATTTACTTCATTTATTCATACACAGCCGACAGATATCATCAATGAATTGTACAGTGATAAATGTTCAGGTTTAATTATGCAAGATAACTGTTCAGGACGACTAATGGTGAACATAAGGATTCCATAAGTCACTGGAAAAGGATGAAAATTCGGCTCGTGACAATATAACATAACATAATTATTACATGTTACGTGTCTTGTTTAAAAAAAAAAATGCTTTTGACAGCCCTGATCATAAAGCTTTAAATAACATACAAAACTTTGGAACAAACCTGATACATATTCGTAGGTATGCCACAAAAATTTATAGTAAGCCTACTTATATAATAATAATATCCATTCAGTCATAAATGACTATGGGAATGGGCCCCCTGGGGTGACAGGCCTCAGCTGCTTATTTTTCTGGTGGAACACTAGACGTTTTCTCCTCTCTTCTGCTTGCCGTGAGAGCTTCTTTTCGATTAATCTGAGGTGGCGCCGTAGAGAGCATCGCCACTTGGTGCGATCGGCAGCTTCATTCTCCCAGGTTGCTGGATTTATGTCCAGTGCCCTCATGTCTCTCCTGCACACATCTTTGAGCCTCAGGTACGGTCGCCCAACTGATCTGTGCGGATACCTATAGGGTGAAGCTTGTGTGTCCTCTCCAGGGTGCGAGCTGGTGCACAGTATACAAGATCAAGCAATAGCCCATGCAGCGTGTTCCCCCTCTCCACGCAGCCGGTAGGTCCAAAGGAACGGCAGTAGCCGATACAGTTTGGTACTAGCCACGTCGCAGGAGTTACCAGAATAATGAATACTTATATAATTGCCAAGGTAAACAACGTTTTTCTTCTTATTTTAGTCCCGTAGCAGATACTGCCGTTGGGTAGTGAAGTGTTAGAGACCACTACACTAGGTCCAGCATGGACAGGTGGGATGACTAGTTCCTTTTCTTGCTGCCTTTTCCTTCCTAACTCAAGAGCAAAGGCAGGTACTCATTTACAACTGGGTAGACTAGCGTGTCAATACCGCCACCTTTACCGCTAGAGACCAGCGCTCTATCCACTCTGTCAATCGGACGCTCTAAACAACGTTATCAAATGTTATTATTAAAAACTAACAGTAGCTAAAATGTTGCTTTGGAAAAAAACACACACAAACAACCAAATAAACAAAAAACACATGCATACACACAACAAACCGAAGCAAATACAGACTGAGAGCTGGCCACTGCAGACTAAACTAGAAAAAACTATTCTAATTTTGATTCTGCAATTTTTATTTCATAAGAAATCAACAAAAAATGGTAATAATATACAGAGGATATCAGATAAAAATCACATATAGAATGCATGACGTAGTTCAATTTAAGATGGAAAATATCATTTGTATCTCGGCAAATGAAGTGTTATCATTCGTATTTCTGCAGACCAGCTATTACCATTTGTATCTCTGCAACAATTCATCTATATTTTAAGCAGCAGTTATTTGTCAACGGACGTAAACAAGAGAGTTCTTCAGTGTCATATAGAACCAATCCTCAAATATGGAAGTGAATCATGAACAATTAGTAAACAAGTAGGAAAAGAACTATATGCTACAGAGATGTGGTAACTCGAGGCCAAATCTCAGGTTAGTATAACCTGACACTGATTTTTACGTGAGTATCCCTTTTTCTTGTACAGAGACAGGTGTCCCTCGCCATTCAGGCAAATACTCGCCGATTTCGGAGGTACCCATTAGAGCTGGGTCGGCTCAGAAGCCGCCAGTCCCTGGTCGACGACACTCCTTCAAATGTTCTCACCAGGTCTCGAGTTAATCCAGTCCAAATTCCGGTCAACGAAAATCTTCAAATGTCCTCGCCCGGGTTTGATCCTGGGTCACCCGGTCGCCAGCGCAGTTTGGTAACCACTACACCAGCGTGGCTCCCATTTCTCATGTTAGAAGGAAGCAGTCCGTTTTATCTGGAAATATTATGAGAAGAACGAACGTTGAAATATTCTGTGACAACAGGAAATATTATTAGAAGAACGTTGAAATATTCTGTGACAACAGGAAATATTATGAGAAGAACCTTGAAATATTCTGTGACAACAGGAAATATTATGAGAAGAACGTTGAAATATTCTGTGACAACAGGAAATATTATGAGAAGAACGTTGAAATATTCTGCGGCAAATGGAAATATTATGAGAAGAACGTTGAAATATTCTGCGACAACAGGAAATATTATGAGAAGAACGTTGAATTATTCGGTGACAACAGGAAATATTATGAGAAGAACGTTGAAATCTTCGGTGACAACAGGAAATATTATGAGAAGAACGTTGAAATATTCCGTGACAACAGGAAATATTATGAGAAGAACCTTGAAATATTCTGTGACAACAAGAAATATTATGAAAAGAACGTTGAAATATTCTGTGACAACAGGAAATATTATGAGAAGAACGTTGAAATATTCTGTGACAACAGGAAATATTATGAGAAGAACGTTGAAATATTCTGTGACAACAGGAAATATTATGAGAAGAACGTTAAAATATTCTGTGACAACAGGAAATATTATGAGAAGAACGTTGAAATATTCTGTGACAACAGGAAATATTATGAGAAGAACGCTGAAATATTCTGTGACAACAGGAAACATTATGAGAAGACATTGAAATATTCTGTGACAACAGGAAATATTATGAGAAGAACGTTGAAATATTCTGTGACAACAGGAAATATTATGAGAAGAACGTTGAATATTCTGTGACAACAGGAAATATTATGAGAAGAACGTTGAAATATTCTGTGACAACAGGAAATATTATGAGAAGAACGTTGAAATATTCTGTGACAATAGGAAATATTTAAGGAAAAAGTGATAAAGGACGACAAAGAGAGAAGATACTAGACAGTTTGGCATCATGGCATGGAAAGAATTCAACAAAAAAATTTATAAATAGTACTGGAGACAGGAAGCTGTGGAGAGACATTATCTCCTATACCACCAGGCAGGGTACTTGAAGAAGGTCTTTGCAGACGAGTTAAAAATCGTTCGTATATAAGCAGACGGGCAGAAAATCACTTATATCTCATCAGTTCGGCTCTTTGCTTACAAAAGAAGAGTTGTAGATGTTTTTCCATGACTGGTCGCTGTTTACCGACTTTTTTCTCTCATTTTTCGCTAACAAAGCCGCAAAATCTTCTTGTACATATTGTTAATCTTTTTCCTCCCTCAATATTTTCTTAGCCAATGAACATGATGATGATGAAACTAATACAGAAACTGATAATAAACTTCTTCTTTGCAGTGATGACAACCGTCACAATGATGTTGCTGTAAGCACTTCAAACAATTGGCAGAGAGGATCCTGAAAAGTCAGGATGAAAAGAGCATGGCTTGAACCACGGTCTTCGGGCCTTCTGGCATGTCAGCCTGTGCTCTGCTGTAACAGTCATATGCCAGGCGTTGTAGTTTCTTGTTCTGACTAATCATTAGTTCACCATACAGATATACTCCCAGAGCCTGGTGGAATGTATTGGTGCACATGGAATTAAAACAGTAGGTCAGAGTTCATCCATTCATTCATTCATTTATTCCCCTTTGAAATTCTCAAGGAGCATTGACCTTCAACAAACTTATGCCAAGTCTTACTGTCATATGTCATCAGCTCAAGGTCTTTCTATGGGTCTTCATTCCCTTCATGTCTGTCTCCAGTTCTCTTCTCCTTGTGTTCCTTGGTCATCTTCTACCTCACTTACCCTTGGGGATTCCAGGACAAGAAATGCCTGGCAATGCCAACAACAGGTTTCCTCAATATGCATCACATCCATCTCCAGCATCCTCTTTTCATCTCTTGTTCTGCTGGCACTTGTCTGGATCTTGTCATCATTTCCCCAGTAGTAATCTTATCATCACTTCCCCAGTAGTAATCTTATCATCATTTCCCCAGTAGTAATTTTATCATCATTTCCCCAGTAGTAATCTTATCATCATTTCCCCAGTAGTAATCTTATCATCATTTCCCCAGTAGTAATTTTATCATCATTTCCCCAGTAGTAATCTTATTATCATTTCCCCAGTAGTAATCTTATCATCATTTCCCCAGTAGTAATCTTATCATCATTTCCCCAGTAGTAATCTTATCATCATTTCCCCAGTAGTAATTTTATCATCATTTCCCCAGTAGTAATCTTATCATCATTTCCCCAGTAGTAATCTTATCATCATTTCCCCAGTAGTAATCTTATTATCATTTCCCCAGTAGTAATCTTATCATCATTTCCCCAGTAGTAATCTTAACATCATTTCCCCAGTAGTAATCTTATCATCATTTCCCCAGTAGTAATCTTGTCATACCACTACAATCATTCTATTCGACGCCTGCATCCATTTAAGAAAGTCTGTAGCTTTTTGATTGTTGCTTTTATTCTTCACCATGTTTCAGAGCCATACAGTATGATTGACTTAACATTTGAGTTGAAAATTCTGATTTTTGTGTTGGGCCTGATTGTATGTCAGAATGCCATTTACAAAATCGAGGAAATTAAAAAAAATTTAAAATATGTTAAACTATAAAAGCGGTAACTCTGGGAACTAACTATAGTGAGATCAATTCAATTAACTCGAATTCGAAATAACATGAGCTGGGAAAAATGAGAGAAAAAAGAAAAAGAAAATTATGATCGTGGCTTTTAGATTACTCTTTCACAGATTCACTTTTCTTTTTTTTTTAAATTTATTTCGTGTACACGTGTCCTACTGATTAAAAAAAAAATTATTACCGTACTTCATGTTTTTGATTCTTGTGTTTTAATCCCCATTCTCCAATGCTTTTTATGAAAACTATTTTAATTTTAATCTACTTTGCAGAGGATGGGGAAGGAATATGAGAAATAAAGGAAGGAGGATGCAAGTATGAAAGGGATGCGCATAAGCGTGTGGAAAAAAGAGGGATGAAAGTGAGGAAGAAAACAGGAAGATGGTGAGGAAGAAAAGAGAAAGAAGGTGAGAAAGGAAAGAGGGATGAAAGTCAGACGGGAAAGAGGGATGAAAATGAGATAGGAAAAGGGGATGGAAGTGAGATAGGAAATAGGGACTGTGACAACATGAGTTCGCTCATTTATGTTTTAGTCTCTCCAGATACTGGTAATGTGACATGGAAAGTACATGTTGACACATAATTTACCTGATGATGTAGCAGGAAGTTCTCCACATCAGGTATACACTGAACGGCTTTCCTATGAATGACAAGCTCACACCAGCTGTGTTTGACCTGAAACCAGATCCTGAATGTCAGTCGCGTGCAGTTATGAGAGATATGAGAGCTACCCGAGTGTTTTGGACAATGGTAAAGGTTCTCTTTAGACATGCGTATTATAGTGACTTAATTAATGAAGAAAAAATTAATGAAGAAAGAATTAATGAAGGAGATCCAAATTAGGTAGTTAAAATAGTTTGGCCATGTCAAAAGGCATAACACCTTACTATAACAGAAGGCAGAGTTGAAGGCAAACGTGCAAGAGGATGACAGCGTTATAAATGGAAAGATTTTTTTTTTTTTTTTTTTTGTACGCCCGCTAATACTCGAGGCGAAATCTCAGGTTATTGTTAATGTCTAACCTGACATTGATTTTACGTGAGTATCCCTTTTCTTGTACAGAGACAAGTGTCCCTCGCCATTCAGGCAGATACTCGCCGATTTCGGAGGTACCCATTAGAGCTGGGTCGGCTCAGAAGCCGCCAATCCCTGGTCGATGACACTCCTTCAAATGTCCTCGCCAGATCTCGAGTTAATCCAGTCCAATTCCCGGTCGACGAAAAATCAATGGAAAGATAACATCAAGAGATGGACAGGAAAAGTGTGTATCAGAGTGCAGCATCAAAACAAGAGACAGAAGATGTTGGAGATTAATTGCAGCTGACTTTCGATGTGAAGATGGCACCTGATGACCATGATGATTTTAGTGACCACCCCTTGTAATGTCTGTCTTGGTCTAGCGCTCTAAGAGAGGTTACTACGAATAATTTATGTGACCAACAGACTTGACGTGTCTAAAGAGAACCTCTACCTGGAAAATACATTTTTTTTAAAGAGTGTGTATCATAACCATTTGAGAGTCCCAGTGGCCGGGTGGTTACAACAAAATCCTTTTGCAGCAAAGTTACCAGGTTCCGAGTTAGAAACTGACTTGCGTCACGCTCCAGCCTACTCTGCTGTAAAAAGGGTACCTGACTGATAAAGTTGATATTTAGTTGGATATAATATATGTTGATAAAGTACACCAGAACACTCCTAGGCGGGAAGACAGGCGTCTATCATCATCAGTTGACAAGATCCCTATGGTGTTGCCTGCCCCACTGTAGTGTATGGAATGTCAACTTGACCTACGCAGTGTTGTGTAGACATGGATGGAGTGTATAATGTGCGAATGATGATAAGGGTTCGTGTTGTTGACAAATGTTCTCTTCTCACACTCATGTATGACCGGAAGTCATCGACACCAACGACTGTGTACCTTTTCTAAAGTTTAATTGGACGTACACACTCGACAGCACAGATAGTGACAAATCACAGGTTGCCATAATACATCATAGTACAGTGGACAAATGGTCTTGCAATGTTACATGGGCACTCATGTAGAATAATGGTATAATGGACTGTCAATAGCCAAGCACTCAGTATCGCCCATACATATATCATCTGACGTCACTGACTGAGCACGTCAGCTTGTAAACAATATTTCAGATGACTTCTAAACCTAATCTCGTTTAGCAACGATTCTTCAACATAATGTTCAGCACATATTTTTCCATATAATAATATTGAACCACTAACAATGGGTTCTCATGTGTAGCAGTGATCTCTGGACTGATCAAGCGATAATACGGGCATCCCTTTTCTCTTCTTGAAAGTCCTACATGTTTTGGTTCCAAGATGGCTCCACTCGTGAACTGTCACTCACGTTTGAATACAGATAATGAATCTGTTCTAAAGTTAGTCATTCATACAACATTTCGTTGCTCTGTAGATTTGGTCATGAACAATAGACTGCATTCTACAGAATATAGTGCTGCTAGGAATCGAAGTCGTTTTTCATCGAGTCAAATATATTCTCTTAAACATTCAAATCGTAATTATCGACAATGGTGGCTTCGATCGAGAGTTCATAAGAGTATCTTTGATTACCTTGGTAGAGGGAATATGAAACTGCCATTCCTTGGCAAGATGAATAAACACTGGGGTAAAGCATACACGATAGGTCTAGACGACTATCACTTTCCCCAAAACCACTGAGATCACTTTTCAAGGCATCAAGCCGACATAGCAAAAACACACACATTCCCTATCAGGACGAAGCCAAATCACCCCACTCAAGCGACACATCCGCCGAATAGCCTTTGACCTCTCTAGAGACAACAGAACATATAGTTCGACCTAGATATGTAAAGATATACAGATATAAGACAGACTTGTCCTACTCAGACAAACAATACACATAAATTCAGGCCATAGATATTCTGAAGCAAGAACAATCTATTATTACCCAAACAACGAATAAATCGCAGTAAAAATGTATTTATCCGCGGAGTTCAAGGGAAGTAACTCAATAATGACTTTCCCTTAAGCACTAAAAAATTACCTATGTATAATATTGTAAGATATCAAAGACTGCACGTAACAGTCTTACCACACCTCCCGGGAAAAAAAAATGGAACATTTTTTTTTTTTTTGAAATACATCTGGGAGCAACGTACAATAGGCTCACAACGCATGAATAATGCGCAGATGAAAATATCAGGAATACCTATAACGCCTAATATGAGGCTAAGTCGACTTATGGAGCGACTGGTGAGAATGTGTCTCATAAACTGAGAGAAATTATTTCTCTACAAGTATATTTTTCCAGGAAGGTGTCATCAAAGTATAATACAATTCTGGCAATTACACAATGCCTAAAAAATTCATATCATCACTACGTATTAGATATCTTAAATTTATGATTTATGAAGTAAAAATCATCAAAGCACAGCGGTGAATACCCTAATAGTTATGTGGAATCATGTGGGCATCTTGACAGAATGTCTGCCATCACATTATCTGATCCCCGAATAGCTCGCACAGAGAAATGAAAAGGTTGAAGAGCAATTGCATATCGAGTAGACCTCGAGCTCTTCAAATTCTTACTCTGTATAGCAGTAAGAGCTTTTTGGTCTGTTTCTACTATGAAATGTGCGCCTAGAAGGAATCTCTGTAGTTTGAGGATCGACCAAACCATAGCTAATAGCTCACGGTCTAAAACCGAATAATTCCTTTCTGCCGCATTAAGTTTTCTGGAAATATACATTACAGGATGCAGAGTTCCAGAGTACTCTTGCATTAGTGCCGCTCCAATCCCAGTGGATGAAGCGTCACTACGAAGAACGAATGTCTTATCTTTAGTGGGTAGCACTAAAATAGGTGGTGTTGAAAACAGTGTTTTAATCTTATCCAGAGAGCATTGGCATTCCTGAGACCAGTGGACCACATTAGGCGAACCTTTCTTTAGAAGTGTTGAGAGAGGTGCCATGATAGAGGATAGATTCTGAATGAATCTGCCATAAAATTGAATAAGACCTAACAGACTTCTCACCTGTTTTTTAGTCTTAGGGATTGAGATGTTAAGTATCTTACTAGTATTATGGTCCTCTGTCTTTAGGAAACCATGACCAACTCGGTGGCCTAGGAAAGAAATTTCGCTAAAACCAATATAGGCTTTAGAGGGTTTCGCTGTCAGGTTGTGCTCACGCAAAGTAGACAGCAATTCATCTAACCCTGAATAGTGATCTTCCCAAGTATCGCTGAAAAGACAGATGTCGTCTAGATATGCAATGACATCTGACCGATAAGATAGGATTCGGCGCATCATGCGTACGAACGTAGCTGGTGCGTTCATAAGACCGAAAGGCATAAAATTCCATTGGAACAAACCTCTAGGTGTTGAAAAAGCCGTGAGAGGTTTGGCGCGTTCAGATAAAGGAACTTGCCAATATCCCTTAGACAAATCAAGTTTAGTGAAAAAATGAGATTTGGAGAGTCGAGTAAGTAGCTCTTCCAGTAAAGGCATAGGTTCGGCATCGAACTTCGTTACTTGATTCAATTTTCGATAGTCAACGCAAAGACGTATGTTATTGTCTTTTTTACGCACAATAACCATCGGCGAAGAATACGCAGAGGTGGATGGTTCGATTATTTTCAAATCTATCATCACATCCAACTCTTTCTCGACCTGTGCTTGGAAATGTATAGGTATAGGATAAGGTCTAACCCTAATAGGAGTATGGTCAGTTAGCACAATGTCATGTTGAATGACATTAGTTTGTCCAGGGATGTCAGTGAGTACATCCTGAAATGTTTGCAACATAGTTGAAACTTGTCGCTGTTCTCCTAGAGACAAATCAGGAGAGACAGTAACGTTCTTCCATGATTCACTGGAATGAAGTGGGATCATTGGAAGAGGAAGATTTACATCTGAAAAACTTGTTTCCTCATCCTGTATCACGGACAGTGATGAGTAATGACCATGTGGTACTGGAGAATTGTCCGTTGCTTGGAAAATGGGTTGCAAATAATCCGGACGTTCATGGAATTCAGTAAGCATATTGATGTGGAAGGTTTTATGCTTCCCATCAATATCGACAATATAGTCGACATCGGAAATTTTCGATATTATATCGTACGGACCTTTCCAAGAAATAAGTAATCTGTTTTCCTATAAGGTAGTAATACAAATGCTTTGTCACCAGGACAAAGTTGTCGTAAGCATCTCTTCTTATTGGCAAATTGCCTTGCCTTCTGTTTCGCAAATTCAGAAGAAGAAGTTGCTAATTTGCATGCTTCGATAATCTTTTGTCTCAACGCGATGACATATTCGTAGGATGACTTTGTGTCATCGTCAATATTGTCAGATGTTATGAGATCGTGAAGCAACGACATAGGGCCACGCGGACGCGCGCCAAAGACGAGTTCAAAGGGAGAAAATCCCGTATGTTTATTGGGTACCTCTCTGTAAGCGAAGAGGGCCGCAGGTAAAACTCTGTCCCAGTCTTGAGGATGATCCTCAGTTATCTTCCCCAGTAAGTTTTTAAGTGTTCTATTAAGGCGTTCGACCATACCATTAGACATTGGATGGTAGATACTACTTAAAGATCTATCTATCTGCAGGGTAGACATTACTTGAGACATGGTATCTGATATTAGTTGGGTGCCATGGTCTGACAATATCTCTCCGGGGAACCCCAGACGAGAAAATATAAGCCAAAGAGCATCTGCAATATCAGCAGTAGTAATGCTCTTCAGAGGAATAGCCTCTGGCCAACGTGTGCACATATCAACACACGTCAAGATAAACTGATGTCCTCTGGCAGACTTGATCTTAAATGGACCAATAATGTCTATGGCCATTTTTTGAAACGGCCGAATAGGAATGTCCGCCGCCTGAATGGGTGCAGCATGCCGTGGACCTTTGGATTTAACTTCCTGACATACTTTACAAGATTGACAATAAATCCGTATGTCCTTGTTTACCAATGGCCAAAAGAAAGCCGCAAGGACTCTTGACTTAGTACGGGAAAAACCCATGTGTCCAGCACACTGAGAGTCGTGAGCGTGCTGCAAAATTTTAACTCTCAAATTCTTGGGAACCAGGATTTGAGAATGACTTGACGTAATGGAGTCTTGAACCATACGTACAAGTACGCCATTCTTCTTTGTAATCCACGATTTACGACTTGTGTCCTTATTCGGATCACCTTTAGTTGCAAGAATGAAGAATTTCTTCAGAGTGGGATCATCTTCTTGCTGTTTTATAAACGAGTCACGAGAAATTACCAAGGGATTATCTTGGTTATGCACTTCATTATCTTCAGTAGATGAAGTTTGAGGCACATTAAGAGCCTGAGCTCTAGTGACTACAGCGTTAGCAATCTGCATGTTTTGCCTTTCCCAAGTGGAAATTTGTTGCGGAGTGCATTCCTTGACTCCATGAATGCGACCGATGATGAGGTCAGCGATCGGATTCGGAAGAAGACATGCGTGTACATCTCCTGTAAAGAAAGGAGTAGCAATCCTAATGATAGCGGTAGAGTATTTCTCTAATGTGCCGCCAAATGTTACACATTTGACTACTTGTCCAGTGGCACGGGAAGGATCTACGAGTGACTGCCTAACACCAATTGTGGTGCATCCAGAATCAAATAGCACAGAGACTGGATTGTTATTCACTAAACCCTTATGTAAGACAAGAGACCCTCTTCCATCATGCGCGACTGATGCTGGAAGAGCAGGAAGAGGATGGCCACAGCTTAAAGTAGTCACTGTGGTTGGCTCAAATAACGTTTTGCATTGGGGCACTGAGATGCTCTCCCAAAATCAAAAGCGGCACATGCCATATTACTAGCATCATTATTATCTTTACTCTGTTTATAGGCTTCATGGGACTCTTGTTGTGCAGAGTTTGCCTGAAAATGTGGTTTATGTCTTTTGTATTGAGATCTACCTCGGTTATTATCACCTCTGTAGTTATTGTTACCTCTATTGTAACCCCTATTTGGGTTTGAGTCATAGTACCCTTGGTTACCATTATCATATTCATTATAATGAGTATCTCTGTAATTATGATCTTGTTGACTCCAAGACGGATAACCCTGATAGTTTCTATAATTACTTCCTCTACGGAAATTCCTATAATTATGACCACCCCTGTGTCGAGAGCTATCAGGTCGTCTCCAGTTCTTTGAAGAAGAACCCTGAAATGATTGGTTACCTTGGTTTTGATAACTATTATGGTTACCTTTTTTATCAAATCTGTTTTGAGGTCCCTGAAATCTGTGTGAATAATTGGGATTGTATGGTGTTGCTGAAGCAACTGGCATACTCTCCTTAATCTTAGTGTTGCCAAAAGTCACGTCGGGGTGTGCAGTGACATATTGGGAACAATATTCTTCCATTTCTTTTAGAGATTTAGGTTTACGCTCATGTATAAATTCAAGGAAAGGTTTGTTCACACATGACATAATATTATCTCTGAGCAACAAATCCATAAGTCCTTCATACGTTTTTTCTGTTTTGGAAAGCTCAATCCAACGATCAACTGTGAGACGTGCCTTTGCAGTGAATTCTGAGAATTCTACCCCCGTCTCAGGTACCATCGTCTTAAATAAAAGGCGATAGCCTTCCTCACTTAGCTGATATTTTTTTATCAAAGCCGCCCTAATGACATCATAATTATCCTTATCTGCTTCTCCTACAAGGCATAATCTAGTCAAAGATTCACCTTTCAAGTTTTCTGATAATTGATTAGCGTATTGTGATTTATCCACATTATGTGTACGACAAGAACGTTCAAATCTATCCAGCCAGAATGTAATATCGTCACTGGACTGATTGAACGGTGGAACCTTAACCTTGTAAGTAGAAGGTTTACCATTACCACTAGATGCCTGATTAACATTACTCATACTTGTCAATCTCAATTTCTCCAACTCAAATTCATGTTCTCTTATTGCTTTTTTCTCTTCAGCATCTAATCTTTTTTGTTCAGCCTCCCTGTCTAATCTTTTTTGTTCAGCCGCAGCTTCTCTTTCCAATTTTTTTTGTTCAGCTTCACTGTCTAATCTTTTTTGTTCAGCCGCAGCTTCTCTTTCCAATTTTTTTTGTTCAGCTTCCCTGTCTAATCTTTTTTGTTCAGCTTCACTGTCTAATCTTTTTTGTTCAGCTTCACTGTCTAATCTTTTTTGTTCAGCCGCAGCTTCTCTTTCCAATTTTTTTTGTTCAGCTTCAAATCTCCTTTCCTCTACCTGCATCTGCAATTTCTTTTGTTCAGCAGCAGCCTCAGCTTCTTTTTCTAATCTTTTCTCTTCCGCCATAGCTTTTCTTTCTTCTGCAGCTAATCTTTTCTCTTCTGCAGCTAATCTTTTCTCTTCTGCAGCTAATGCTTTGTCATATTGAGCAACTGCCCATTGTTCTAATTGTTGACCAGTCTTATCAAGAGCTTTCCCTTGAGTAATGAAATAATCTAGAGTAGACATGATGCCTAACAATAATACTAATCACCTGAATCAATAATAATACCCCAAGTTCTCAATGACCTGATTAATCAGTATACTATCCCAATATCTGTGGGTCACAAGCCTTTAATAAGGTCTTGTATAATAGTAATAATAATCAGGTACTGGTCTATACCATAATCCAAGTGCAGTGCACAGGCAATTGTGTCTTATGAAATATACCCATATAAAACATATGTCAACCAACAGAATACATAAAGTACAAATAGGACTGACAATACAAGAACGTTTGCAGAAATCAAAATAAATCAAATAGGGAAATCAATGAAGATAATCACTGAATCTGCAAAGAATAACAACACAAATGACGTCACAATATATGAATATAAATTATGAATAGAACTGAAAGATAGAAAAGGTTAGACCAACAAATTACAAACAAATCAAAACAAAACTAAAGAACAAAGAAATATTACAAAAATAACAATAATTACAGACTTCACAGCTAACACAAAAGCAACAGTTGTCGCAGCAAATTTTCAATCAAGAAAATTGCACCTATAGAAAACGCCCACAACGGACCCTCTATGACGTGGGATACTCTGTTGTGAGGACGCCGCCCAACCTTAAACACAACCCGCTGACATAGAAACTAACATACTATACAAACAAATAACATGTAAACATAAATATATATAAATTATGTGTATGATAGTATGTGTTGCAAAATAGGCTCAGTCTTACAGTAATGGCAAAGTTATTTTTCATGAAAACAAACAAACTGCCACTTTATTCAATTAAACATTCTGGCCTTAAATATTAAAGTTCATATATGGCAAACAAGAAGATCCATCGATGAAACCAGGACTTCTTAGTTCACAAATACTGTCTTTCTGTTAACACTGACAAGAATTGATCCAACTGTTCTGTGAAACTCTATAATGTCTAATGTAAAAAATGTCAACAACGCTGACCTACATACTGCATTCACTTGACAGGTCACGTGACGAAGCGTTGACAAAGAGCAAACCAATACTGCAAGTGTGTCGTATCAGCCACAGGAAACGGTCTGGTATCGGTAATCTGTTGACTTCTGAATTTCTGCGAGGTCAAACCCAGAAAGCTGGTCCACCAGTTGATAAAGTTGATATTTAGTTGGATATAATATATGTTGATAAAGTACACCAGAACACTCCTAGGCGGGAAGACAGGCGTCTATCATCATCAGTTGACAAGATCCCTATGGTGTTGCCTGCCCCACTGTAGTGTATGGAATGTCAACTTGACCTACGCAGTGTTGTGTAGACATGGATGGAGTGTATAATGTGCGAATGATGATAAGGGTTCGTGTTGTTGACAAATGTTCTCTTCTCACACTCATGTATGACCGGAAGTCATCGACACCAACGACTGTGTACCTTTTCTAAAGTTTAATTGGACGTACACACTCGACAGCACAGATAGTGACAAATCACAGGTTGCCATAATACATCATAGTACAGTGGACAAATGGTCTTGCAATGTTACATGGGCACTCATGTAGAATAATGGTATAATGGACTGTCAATAGCCAAGCACTCAGTATCGCCCATACATATATCATCTGACGTCACTGACTGAGCACGTCAGCTTGTAAACAATATTTCAGATGACTTCTAAACCTAATCTCGTTTAGCAACGATTCTTCAACATAATGTTCAGCACATATTTTTCCATATAATAATATTGAACCACTAACAATGGGTTCTCATGTGTAGCAGTGATCTCTGGACTGATCAAGCGATAATACGGGCATCCCTTTTCTCTTCTTGAAAGTCCTACATGTTTTGGTTCCAAGATGGCTCCACTCGTGAACTGTCACTCACGTTTGAATACAGATAATGAATCTGTTCTAAAGTTAGTCATTCATACAACATTTCGTTGCTCTGTAGATTTGGTCATGAACAATAGACTGCATTCTACAGAATATAGTGCTGCTAGGAATCGAAGTCGTTTTTCATCGAGTCAAATATATTCTCTTAAACATTCAAATCGTAATTATCGACAATGGTGGCTTCGATCGAGAGTTCATAAGAGTATCTTTGATTACCTTGGTAGAGGGAATATGAAACTGCCATTCCTTGGCAAGATGAATAAACACTGGGGTAAAGCATACACGATAGGTCTAGACGACTATCACTTTCCCCAAAACCACTGAGATCACTTTTCAAGGCATCAAGCCGACATAGCAAAACACACACATTCCCTATCAGGACGAAGCCAAATCACACCACTCAAGCGACACATCCGCCGAATAGCCTTTGACCTCTCTAGAGACAACAGAACATATAGTTCGACCTAGATATGTAAAGATATACAGATATAAGACAGACTTGTCCTACTCAGACAAACAATACACATAAATTCAGGCCATAGATATTCTGAAGCAAGAACAATCTATTATTACCCAAACAACGAATAAATCGCAGTAAAAATGTATTTATCCGCGGAGTTCAAGGGAAGTAACTCAATAATGACTTTCCCTTAAGCACTAAAAAATTACCTATGTATAATATTGTAAGATATCAAAGACTGCACGTAACACTGACTCAGCTGATGAGTTAAGGAAAGTAAAGGCAGCGAGGAAGGGAACTGGTCACCCCACATCAGAAAGCTGGACCTGGTATAGTGAAGTCTGTAACACCTCCCTCCCCTACGGCCGTATCAGCAAGAGACATTTCTTTTTAATCATCATCACCTTTTTTCCCTTTTTGCTTCCTATAGGGAATAAGGCAGCGAGGTAGGGAGCTGCTCACCCCACCTCTCGATGCTGGACCTAGTATAGTGAAGTCTCTAACACATCATTCCCCCATGGCAGTATCTCTATGTGACTACCTTTACCTTTATAGGTAATGGAATCACTACTGCAGCTGATCCTCTTACAGTAAGCCTGCAAAAAAGCCCTCATATGCTCTTGCAAAGGTAGCTTCTATAGTCATTTATTTTTGAAAAGTGAGAAAGGAAAGATGGATGGACGAAAAGACGGTCTACACTGGTGAATACAAACTCTAAACAAAAACTTTACTGCGTAAAAGTTACCTCAGCATTGGCCTCATCAATGTTGTATGTCTCTCTTAAAGCCTTCAGCTGAGCGGCTGTCACTGCCACCTCCTCCTCCACCAGCATCTCCAGCAACAACACAAGCTGTTCTGGGAGAAGCTGTAGAGATATAAGTACTATCATTAATAGGGTAGACATACCCTAACAACACGGGTTCACAACAGCTAATGCCACCACACATTTAGCTCAAGAACTAAAACTTCAGCTCGCCAAGACGCTATATGGAAAGAGTGGACTAAACAACAACAAAAAAGTAACAAGACAGTTTGGTTTGGTTTTTAGTTTGGTTTGGTTTGGTTTTTAGTTTGGTTTGGTTTGGTTTTTAGTTTGGTTTTAAGGACTATCTTCATTGCACACGGACAACTCCATCAGTGCTCCGATCTTCTCCCTTAGATCACACAAGGAATCACAGTGCACGAATCCCAATGTGTGTATATAGTAATCACACATTCTATAAATATATTTGGTGGGTAGGTTTGTAATTTTTAGCCAGGGCAGCGGCCTTAAGGCTTACTCTTTACGATTTCCAACTGCCGTGGGATTTTTAATGTGTGCAACTTGTACACCGGACCTCTTATTTGTTCGCCCCTTATCCGATAAGGCTAGGCATCCTATCTCTCTACCCATGAGACCAGGGAGGAGTATGACATGATTAGGATCACTGGCACTGAAAAAAGAAATTTCCATAAATTATATTCCTTCTATTGGGAATCGAACCTGGTACCCATAAAATTCGAGGTGGACGACATACCTCTTAACCATTCTGACACCCAACAAAACAGTTTAGACCAGCCTGTGACAAGACAAGACATACTGTGTTGCTATTTTCATTGATATTCTATATTTTGCCGATGACCTGGTACTTCTGTCAGATGAAAAACAAAATTTCATTACACACAGGGAGAAAACTAAGATAATAAGAATAAATACAGGAGTTGATAACAAGATTGTACTGGAAGAAACACCACTACCAGATGTAGAAACATACATATACCTTGGCAGCAACGTAGACACAGCTGAAAGGACAGACAATGATATCAAAACAAGAATACAAAAGGCTAGAGACGCTTTCATTGCAATGGGAAATATATGGAGATCAAAAGAATTATGTTATGAAACACTCCCATTTTGCCAACGTTGCCATTTCCAGCGGTGACAATAGCAAATGTAGCAAGGTATTATGAACAATGGCGTTACAGGAAAGCGTCAAGGCGGGAAAGATCACAGTTAAAATTACTACTTACTTAGTCATTCCTTGTCTACCCTGGGGTGTAGAGGTTTGCCAGAGAGAGAGAGAGTGCTATACTATCATATCGGTTATCTTTCTCCTGGCCTGGCTCCAATGTAGTCCTCGGTCCTTCAGAGATTGTCTAATCTGTCCTCCCAGCGAGCGAACTCTGGGTCGTCCTGGAGGTCTGGATCCCTGGCTCTTAGTTTCTCATATTTGTCGTGGTAGCCGATCTTCTCCCATTCTGCAGACATGGCCAAACCATCTTAGTTGGGACTGTTCTATTTGGGTCTGCAGCGGATGGGATTTTAGGCCTTGACGGATCGTCTGGTTGCGGACCATGTCTCTTCTTGTTACTTCACCCACTTTCCTCAGATACCTCATTTCTGAGGTTTGGATCTGGCTTTTGTGGGTTGTAGTCATTGCCCACGACTCGCATCCCTATGTCAAAACTGGGACATAGGTGGAGCGGTATACAGCCATCTTCGTTTTCTTAAACTGATTTCTCTTTTTGCTGAGAATATCCTCGATTTATGGCTGAAAAAACTCTCCCAGCTGCTAACTCTTTCGGGACATTGCTAACTCTTCTTTGGTGCCTCCCTTCCAGGTCTATGACAGTTTCCAAGGTATTTAAACGTGGTGGTCCTGCTACAGGACCTGTTCTCCTAAAACATAATTTGATGCCTTTTTCCCCTCGTGATATCACCATGGATTTTGTTTTAGAGCTGCTTATGACCATCCCTCTCTTCTCCAGCTCTTCCTTCCAGACTTGCAGGTTGGATTGGAGATGTGCCTCTGATTTAGCAATCAGGGCAACATCATCGGCAAATGCCAGCTCTGAAAAAAAACAGACCTGTCTCATATTCCTGTACCCCACTGTATACCTTTCTTCTCCTCTCCTTACATGCTGGTTGATGACATTGTCCATACGGTATATGAAAAATACTGGTGACAGAAATATTGTCACGGGATTTACTCCCTTTGCTCTGCAGTTGGATGGTTACAGCAGTGGCCAAACTTGAGAGTATCTATCTGAGGGTCTTCAAAGTTATCTACCTTTAGCTCAAGATTACTCTTGGCAGAGATGTGAATTGAAGAAATGGTGCTTCAAACTCTAGGGAGCCTCATAGGAATTTTAAGCAAATCAAGTTACTACGGCTAATAAGATCAAGGTCGTGTAAACTCTCTATTCTTCTCTGACCTTTTATCAGGGGGTAAGAATTTTGCTCCTTTTTATGAGCCCCACCAAACTGATTTTAATCAGTAAAACATTACTTCAATACCTCTGTTATAATGGTTATTTAAAATGACTCAGATTTATGCGGGTGTAGTTTCACTAAAAATGACTAAATGAACTATTTAAATGTGTATTTATATATCTACAGATAACAAATTTGATAATCAATATTAGGTAACAATGCAAAATAAATTAAGGATGGATAAATTATGAATAATCTTTAAAGATTTATCACTGGTGAAGATCTGGATATGATGTTTGAAAAAATTTTGTCAAGGAAAAAGAGTTCACTTGGCAGCTCTGAATGGGTACTTAGCTGCCCAGTAAGATTTTTGTCGGCTTCTTGCCCTCCAGCCGATGCTTGAATCTTTGCAGGTTATGGCACTGGGCTCTTCTCGTCATTTTCAAGTCTGGTGGCCGCAACATCCACGTATCCTTCATAGTAACTCGTGGGGTAATTGCGAAGATGGTACAGCGTCTTTTAAGACCCGTCTGATGTTGGTGTCTAGCTTTGACTGAAGGCCACTTATACCTACAGACTTTTGTCCATACAGACTAGTACCAAGGCAAATGGTCTATCCACCACCGACCCAAATATCTTTTTGGGGCAATACAGACTTCTGGCTCAGAGAAATAATTTCGGCCCAACTTGGTTAAGATGCGTTCTTACACGGTGGTCTGGGGTATTACTTTATAATAAAAATCCCACTATGTACTTAGTGTGTCAGGTTTCTAGGATTCCTGGCTTATCCGTTTTAATAAAGGTTAGAGTAGTTTTTTTTGCAGTGTAAGTCCACTACGTTGTCCGGTCCTTAAAGTAGAATCCTGATCCTATTCCCTATTCTGGCTTGTATGATTGTCTCCTTGAAGAGTTGAGCTTTTGTCAGTGCCGTAGACTAAAAAGAAGCTGGATTATAAGGCAACATTCGGCCACGTATCCACATTGCTACTATATGAAAAAGGCTCCAATCAAAAATTGTTGCATTTATCCTCACAAATGCACAAACCAATAGCATTCATTTTTTTATATAATGGTAGAGGTATAGTCCCACTACCAACTAATCGAAATTTTCCTGCGTTGAACACACCCAAATGTTGATTTTTTTTTCACCTCACTTCGGATATAAGTTATATTCTCTCGTCCGTTCGATTACTGATCATGTTTACCAACCCCTCCAAGTTCATAGATCAGCGTATCTTACTTACTTAGTCGTTCCCCTTCAACCGTGAGGTGTAGAGATTTGGAAGAGAGAGCGCCAGACTATTCTTATGGCTGTCTTCCTCCTGGTCTGGTTCCATTCTAGTCCTCGGTCCTTCAAAGATTGTCTAATGTTGTCCTCCCCAGCGGACTCTGGGTCGTCCTGGAGGTCTGGATCCCTGGTCTCTTTGCTTTCCACATGCTTGTCGTGTAGCCAATCTTCTCCCATTCTGCAGACATGGCCAAACCATCTTAGTTGGGACTGTTCTACTTGGGTCTGCAGGGGGTGTGGGTGGCATTTTAGGCCTTGACGTATCGTCTGGTTGCGGACCATGTCTCTTCTTGTTACTTCAACCACTTTCCTCAGATACCTCATTTCTGAGGTTTGGATCTGGCTTTTTGTGGGTTGTAGTCATTGCCCACGACTCGCATCCATATGTCAAGGACTGGGAACATAGGTGGAGCAGCTATACAGCCATCTTCGTTTTCTTACCAACCTCTTTTTGCTGAGGGATCCCTTTTATGGCCTGAAAAAGTCTCCCAGCTGCTGCTTTTTCGAGTGGCAAACTCTTCTTTGATGCCTCCCTTTCGGTCTATAATAGCTCCGAGGTATTTAAAGTGGTCGTCCTGCCTCCTAGGACCTGTTCTCCCAGCTTAATATGATGACTTCTTTCTTCTCGTGATATCACCATGGATTTTGTTTTAGAGCTGCTTATGACCATCCCTCTCTTCTCCAGCTCTTCCTTCCAGACTTGCAGGTTGGATTGGAGATGTGTCTCTGATTTAGCAATCAGGGCAACATCATCAGCAAATGCCAGCTCTGAAATACAGACCTGTCTCATCTTCCAGTACTGCACTGAATACTTTCTTGTTCTCTCCTTACATGCCTTGATGATGATGTCCATGAGGAGTATGAAAAGATAATTAGACAGGATATCACCTTGTCTTACACCAGTGGTGTTCCTGAACTCTTCTGACTTATGGTTTGCTGTCCTCACATAATTTCTGCAAGACTTGTAGAAGCTCTGTATAGCATGAATCAGAGGTGCTGGAATGTTCTTCCTTGCCAAACAGTCCCAAAGTTTGCTCCAGGGGACCCTGTCAAACGCCTTTTTTCCAGATCTATGAAACAAAGATGGATCTCACTCTTATACTCAAGGGCCTTTTCACTCAGCTGTCTGAGTGTGAAGATTAGGTCTTGAGTACTTCGGTTTGCTCGGAATCCGCACTGGACCTCATCCAATTGTGGCTCAGCTAGGCATCGGAGTCTCTGCTCTAGGATTCTAGAGTAGATTTTACCAGGGACACTGAGAAGGGATATGCCTCTATGGTTTCCACATTGTCGATTGTCACCCTTTTTGAAAATTGGTGTTATGATGGCAGTCTCCCAATCCTTTGGTATGGTCTTGTTGCACCACGCTGCCTGTAGGACCTTTAAGAGTAATAGGTCGCCTGCTGCGCCCATGTACTTAACCATTTCTGGTGTTATACCATCTTGCCCTGCTGCTTTGCCCACCTTGATTTTCTCCAGTGCTGCCTTAGTTCTTCCATCTTTATGTCATCTTCACCATCATTGGTTTTCTCTTCTGTGCTAGTGGTTATCATTTTTCTGATGTTTCTCACCATCCCAGGGAGTTCTGAGAAATATTTTATTTTCATTACTTCCTTCGGGGCAGTAAGCAATTTGCCTTGCTTGTCCTTTATAAATTTGAGAGGGCATTGTTTTTTTCCTTCCTCGTGTTTCTTTACATAGATCTATCACGGACAAGATCTTCCCTGATGGGAATAAACTTTAGATGTAACATTGTCCATAACAAATCTGCCCGGAAATGATTATTCATTTATCTAGTCAGCAAACAACGATCAATGACAACCCTGCCAGACAGAAAAATATTATTAGTGATATGACAAATGACTGTGGCCATCTCAAGGTTGTTTAGTATTTAATTTGGCGCTCTTCCCTGTCTGGTCTGAAGTGTGTTTACGCATTCGTGAACAAACATTTCACACTACAGATCCAGGTCTTGTTAATATGGGTTTCAAACGAAAATGACTGGATTAAATATAATCATTAAGGATGGTTTCGGTGAAGCCGACCTGAAAAGCGTTGAAGAAAAGGAAGTGTAAACGATGTGAG
>JAMPIV010017243.1:0-33512 GCA_024509875.1 Oreohelix idahoensis | reverse complement strand
ATTTGAAAATATTAAATTTAATATACATGCGTGGCCTCTTACACAGTGATGTCATATCGTTACCTAAGACTTCCGGCATACCTCTGTTTATCAGAATAATCTGCATGCCTGCACCAGACAGATGTCTGGACAGCCCGTGTGGTCTTCTTTCATCTGATCACAAATCCGCTTGTGTCAACACGATCAGCCGTTTCCCAATGGGGGTCCAATATTTGACGGACACGTTACCACAGGTGTTCAGACAGATTAGGCGATAAAATATTATCGTTGGCCGGGTCACCAAACCTGACGAATCGTAACAACAGTCTGGGAGTGGAGTGTGAAACAATAAGATACGCATTACTCCCATAGCAAATACTGCCATAGGGGAGTAGCTGTTAGGGAATTCACATGCTATGTCCATCAAAGAGCAAAATAATGAAAATAACGAATGAAAAGGCATGATTTATGCCAAATAAAAGCGATGAGTGAGAAAAATGAAGAGAAAGAAAGGATACTGCCGGGGGGTTGAAGATGTGAGAGATCACACAAAAGGACACGTACAGACGTGTCGTCACATATACCTATTTTTTTTTTAAAAACCTTCAAGGCCCAAAAGCTTCAACAATAAAACACTAAATTTTATACTTTTTTTTATGTGTCTTAGACTAAAAAAGTTTTTACAAAGTAACATATTATATACACTTGAAGACCGTTCATTTACTACGAAATGACCTATATTTGACCTAATGGGCACTAATACGGGCCTTATTATATAAAATATCATAAAGACGTTAACAGTATAATTGATAAAACGAACAATGTACAGGACACTGCAGAGAGAAATATGATAGCTTATTCAAGCGGTACGATATATATATATATATATATATATATATATATATATATATATATATATATATATATATATATATATATATATATATATATATATATATATATATATATATACGTTAATGCATGTCGTAAAAGGCGACTAGGGAGGGTTGGGCATGGGGCTGTTTACCCCATCCCGTAAAAACTTCGCACAGTGGGCTGATCACCTGCTTGCTAGTTACTCTGATTACGGAAACAACGATAGATTGTTTGGTCTGTTGTTGTCCCACAAAGACGCCATAGGCGTGGTGGAAGCGATAGATTGATCAATTTGTTGTTGCCCTAAGACGCCACTAGGCGTACTGGCCACGGACTGCTTCGTCGGTTGGTGGCTAAGGACGGAAGAAGAAGAAGATATATACGTTAACAATATAACTTTAACAAACGTTAACAATATAACTGATATTCTGGAAACCCCGGTGTAAGAGAGGTAGAGAAAGATCAAAGAACACGTTGAGACAAAAGCTGAAGACAGATATGAAAGGGATAAAGAACGCATGAAAAGACCTTGACCTGATGCCACCGTACAGGAATTTTAGGCATAGGTTTCTTGAAGGGCATATGCTCCTTTGACAGCTGAAAGGTGATAAATGAATGAAGAAAACGTATGTTTATATAATTGTAATGTGATTATAAATAAACATGAACTCAACTTTATATAAACGATGCTGATACCATCGAAATAAGTATATATTTATATCTATAGTTATAAACCATTATACGTCAATATAAATAATTTCTGATTGTCAAGGAATGTTTTTGTTTTAATGTGAAGCTTATAGTTGTATGTCGTATGAAAATATAATTAATAGTAGGTAAAGCTTGACAGCTGTATATGGTGAGGAACAATAGTGCACACGGACGTGTGATAGTGATGCGCAAGAGAGATAGGCAGAAGGCACAGGCTGAGTCAGTGAGTTCTTCACTAAGAAAACCACACACACACAGCTCTTCTTGTTTTCTCTGGCGACAATATTACTCTTTTGCACACACTGTGTCACTCACAAATAGTAGGGTAAAGAAGTAAAGTTAGATTGAGGATTTGGTAGTCTGAACTGAACGAACAATCCTATCGAGGTTAACTCAATTTATTTCAATTTAGAAATGTAAATAAATCAATAAGGATTTTACAGCACATAATAATAAAGATTATCACGAGAAAACAAACTCACAACAATTTGATGATTTTTAAAGAAGAAAAAAATTATTACACCAATAGTGAAAACAAGGATTATGAATGAATTGTGTTAGTAAAGTTCCCGGCAGGCCTGATAAGCTTTTGCTGGAAAAAATATGTGAAATACTCTTTGTGTGAAAATGAATGTTGTTCCTTTGTTCCTTTGGTGTGAATGTTGGAAACAACTTATATCCTGGGGTTCTCTTGGAAAAATATATCGTAATCCAATGCTTGAAATTAACTTCACTGTTCGAATAAGGTATCCACAAAGGGCACAGAATCTGAACACGATTTTATAAATCCAAGATTGGGGTAACGACTTCACTGTTCGAATAAGGTATCCACAAAGGGCACAGAATCTGAACACATTTTTATAAATCCAAGATTGGGGTAACGTATCCACAGTTGATGCGATATCCACAGATAACGAATTTGCTTCCAAAGGTGGGATGGAGGGTTAAAATGGGTGGAGTATGGTACGGGTGATACCAACGGGCTGATCACCCGTTTTCCAGTCACTTCGATTACGGAAACAATAGCAGATGGAATGATTTGCCGTTGCCCTAAAGACGCCAATAGGCGTGATGGGAAACAATGGCAAAGAAAACCTATCTGCTGTTGCCCAAAGACGCCACTAGGCGTAATGGCCACTGACTGCTTTGACGGTCGGTGGCTAAGGACGGAAGAAGAAGAAGAAGAAGATGGTACGGGTGATGGTTGTTAAGGGTAATATCTGGTGTTGAGAATCGTTGCAATAATTGAAGTAATTGAAATGATTGAAGGGAATTATTGTGACTGGTGGACGAGGACTATATGGCCACTGGCCAAAGGTAACCTCTTTTCAGCAATGCGAGACAAGACTTTGCACTGCATAAATCTGTTAGACAAAACAAAAATACATGTGTAACTACTCTTCTGCTGCAACATGCAGATTACAACAGAAACAATTTAAGCAGTGTCCAGCGTCGGCATGTTGATATCCATGCATGCGTCTCGTTCCTAAAATAGGTCAGTCCATTTTTAAACATTCATGTCTGCTGTGAATGAATTAGCTGGCCAGTCCAGGTACATACACCATAACAAGACAGTTGCTTCCTCCCCTGTCAGACAAAGTTACATGAGGGTCCGCTAGAGAATCCTCCTGTGCTTTTCACCGTTCATTCTTTCCCGCGTTCATAATAATATGCTCATACATTAATGTTACAAACATTGAAAAGTAAAATGATCATTGAAATTATGAATGATACAAACATTGTAACGTAACATCGCTTTAAAATACAAGCAGTAAAAATAAATGAATTTTCGTAAGCATTTATGATACATACATGATAAAGGAAACCTGTTTATATAATACACTTAGACTTTCACCATGATAGTAATATATTTCATTAGACTTTCACCATGATAATAATATATTTCATTAGACTTCCACCATGATAGTAATATATTTCATATCTATATATTTAAGCTAATTTCCTATATACTGGAAAAGCGAATACATACCCGCTCCGGAATTTTTATATTCTGTAAGTTAAACTAGAGGGCACTTGGTTTGTTTAACTCAAGTCTCCCTATGCACAGTTTTACTTTACAAGACTAAGAAATGCGACTATCTCTTCCCGTATGCTTATCACCAAGTGAAGTCTAAAAACTGGTTTCTTAAAGAAAGAATTATTTTCGATTTACCCGCTACATTTTAAACGTTCCCACGATAGCCAAAATAGTTTGCATATTGAATGTCACTTGTACGTGCTGTGGTTTCGAGCTCAGAAGTTTTAACAATGAGGAAGAAGACAGGCCATAAATTTCTAGACAGACGAGTCTGGAAAATCCTAACAGACCTGAACGCTGGTTGACCGTATCTTCACCTGAGTTAAGTGCGTGAGAAACATTTTTTTTTCAGAAACTTAGGATAGACAGAAAATAAAGCAATATACAGGATGGACAGAAAATTTCAAATAGGCAAATTATCTTCACTCTGCGACAGATACCCCGAACTTAAGTTAGTTGCCCAACTAAATCAGAGAGAGATGATAATTTAGCTAGTGTGTATCATTCCCAGTGTCGTCCATTAATTCCTTCTCTGTTCCTTCTTCCGAGGTTCCCTCAGATTGTTTCTTATCTGCTGGCGTTAAAAGATGATTTTCTGCACTACTAGCAAGTTCCTCTACTGAATGTCTGCTTAAAAAATCTGCTCCTACATTTTCAGAACCGGGGATGTACTCGACCCTGAAGGAATAGACACTTAGCAAAATAGCCCATCGCATTACTTTTGCATTTTGGTTTTTACAAGCTGCTAGAAACGTGAGGGGTGCGTGATCCGTTTGCACTACGAATGAGACTCCATAAAGAAATTCGTGGTGCCTTTTTACTCCCGCCACTAGAGCCAAGCATTCTTTTTCAATGGTTGAATAGTTGCGTTCTGCAGCGTTCAATTTTCGGTTAGCATAGGCCACGGGAAAAAGCATTTCCGGGTAGTTTTCATCAGCTTGAAGCAACGTTGATCATATTCCAAGATTACTGGCATCTACTCTTAGCACAAAGATCTTGGTGAGGTCAGGGAGGCGTAATATGGGCTTCGTCGTCAGCTTTTCTTTGAGTGTGGTGTAGGCGCTCTCACATTGAGCAGTCCATGTTACCTTTTTCAGGTTGACCTTTCTTTGTGAGGTCAGTCAACGGTGCAGTCAAACTATTAAAGTTCTCAATGAACCGTTGATAATAACCACAGAGTGACAAAAACGACCTAGTGTCCTTTTTCGTTATGGGTCGCTTTGCATTTCGGATTTTGTCAACGTTTTTCTCTACTGGCCACAAGCAACCATGAGTGATCGTATGTCCTAAAAATTCAAGTTCTCTGAATCCAATCAGACACTTGCTTGGGCGTGCTGTTAAACCAGTTTCCTTGAGCCGCCTGAGGAGCAGGGCTAACGCTTCTTCATGTTCTTCAAATGTAGCCGTTGCGATGAGAATATCATCCATAAAATTATGAATGGTATTGCTTTGTAAAGGGTGTAATAGTTTTCTCATCATCCGGGTAAAAGCTCCAGGTGCATTATGTAATCCAAAAGGCATTACATTGAACGTGTAATGTCCGTCACTGGTACTAAAGGCGAGCAATGGTCTAATCTCTTCCTTTACCGGAATTTGATAATAGCCTTTACTAAGGTCTATTTTAGAGAAAATGGTTGCTCTGCTCAGCTTTGTAAAGAGTTCATTAGGGCTCGGTAATGGTTCTGGTTGGAACTCTGTTACAGTGTTGAGTAACCTATAATCGATGCATAACCGAGTTTCCCCGTTGGGTTTCTGTAGAAGCACTACACTTGAACTGTATGGGGATGTCGATTCAGAGATTATGTTATCTTGCAGTAGCTTGTCAATCTCTTCTCGTAAAGCGTTTGCTTTAGCGTATGAGACTGGGTAAATCTTAGTCCTGACAGGCTTAGGATCTAATACTTTTATATCAAACTCTAAGAGGTTGGTTAGTCCCGGTTTATCGGTGAGCACTTCTGAATATTCGGTTAACAGTTGTTTGACATCATGCTGTTGCAATTCAGTTAATGTTTCACGGAGCTTCACATCCGTGTGTGATTCTTCCTGTTTTAGCGGGTATTCAGCATATTCGTGGGGGTCATTATCCGCTTCCATTGCAACCGCTAAGGTCAGGAGATGTGCTTGAGGAGCAGTGAGGCGTTCCATGTACTTTTTAAGTAAGTTAACATGATAAATCTTTTCCTTCCCTCGTATGGAGATTTTGTAGTTTGTTCGAGAGATTTTCTCGAGTACTTCAAATGGTCCCTGCCATCCTATCTGAAGTTTGTTATTCCCTGTTGGGAGTAACAGCAGTACTTTCTCTCCAGGTTGTAGTTCTCTTTCCTTCGCAGTCTTATTGTACCGTTTTGCATGCTTGGCACGAGCTTGTCGGAGGTTAGTGTTGGCTAATTTCCAACCTATCTTTAACCTTTCCTTCAGTTCTTGCACATATTTTGATGCAGATACAATAGATTCGTCTGCTTTCTGGTCTGTTAAAGACCTAAGCAATGCTTCCAGGGGTCCCTTTATTGGCTGTCCAAATAATAATGTTGCAGGAGGTAGACCAGTGGAGGCATGCGGCACTTCCCTATAGGCAAATAAGGCAGCCGGAAAGAATAAGTACCAGTTTTCGGGTCTTTCTTGTGCTAATTTTCGCAGCATGGTGATGAGGGTCCCGTTATATCTCTCTACCTGTCCGTTTGCTTGTGGATTATAGGGTGAGGTGTGAATATGCTGAGTACGGAAGATCTTAAAGACTTCTTCCATCAGATGTCCTCTAAACTGCGATCCATTATCAGTGAGTATTTGCTGTGGAAATCCGAGCCTTGTGAAAATACTCACGAGCGCTTCTGCGACATGCACAGAATCAGAAGAAGGGAGCGCCACTGCTTCTGACCACATAGTACAGGTGTCGACTAGAGTCAAAATACAACAATTTCTCCGCTTTGTTCTTAAGAGTGGGCCTACTATATCTACAGCTACTCTTTCGAATGGCGTACCGACAATAGGCATTTCCCCCAATGGAGCAGGGGGTGTCCAGTGCCTTGGTGCCACCCTTTGGCACTGCGAACAGGATTTCACAAATCGGATGATGTCCCCGTTTATCCCAGGCCAGTAATAGTGCGCTGCTATTCTTTGCATGGTAGCATTTTGTCCCATGTGGCCGCTAAAAGGAAGAGCGTGTTTTATCTCTAAAATTTGTGACCTATAAGTAGTTGGAACAACCAACTGGCTATGTTCTTGTCCAGTGTTGCCCGACCTACGGTATAATAATCCCGATTTTGAATAAAAGTTTCCCTTTTTCAGCGGGTTACTGGCAAGTGGCAGTTTCTTAAAACATGGTCCCAGTGTTGGATCCTTGTGTTGAGCATCCTTCAATTCCCGCGGTAGAAGATTTGTCACTGGTCCTGGTTCCTGTTCTGTCCTCGCCTGACCTCTTGTAGTTACTGCTGCAGCTATCAGATGTTTTCTTGGTTCCCCCAAGAACACATAGCGACATCCAAGAATTACGTCATAGATTGGATTCTCCATAATGGCAGCTCGAATCCATCCTTTAACAAATTTTGAATCAATATAAACGTTTGCTTTTTTCAATGTCATAGGAGTGTCTCCTTTCACGGCTCCACACAGATCTACTGTCTCCGAGGTTATCTGCTCAGGTGTGACCAAATGTGAAGCGATTATACAGTCGAACTGTAATCCTGTGCACAAATTTCCCGTTTGCGATAATCTGATCCGTTACAGAATTCCGTTCTGGTTTACAACATTTTGTTCTGTCTTGACGCTGTTCTGGTGCGTCTCCTTGTAAACACGCCGCCAAGTGCGGGCTGGGCCGATTTCTACATTCTTTTGTATTGTGTGAGGTCTCCTTACAATTATGACAATATTTCCTCTCCCTCCTCATGAAGTGAGGTTGGTTTTCCTGTGCATTTTTCGTGTTTGAGTTAGTTGAACGGTCTCTGCGTGTATCTTGCGTTGGAGCGTTTACCGGTGATCTCTGATTTTGGGTGGGCTGGGTGATTGGTTTAGGTTGAAGTTCAGCAGGTTTCCGTTTGAAGGTTTGAGTCTCTGCTAAAGCATTTTGAAACCTTTCTGCTAACGTAAGGATTGGTTCGAGTCGGTCTGCCCCGTGCTCTACTAGGAACTTTCTCATCTCTGTTGACATTGTTTCCTTGATTTGCTCTACCAGGAAGAGTTCATGTAATCCTTCGTAAGTCTTAGGAAATTTTCCCAAATCGCGCCACTTTTCAAGATATGATTCAATCCTAGCAGCAAATTGGCCAAATGTTTCTCCTCCTTCTTTGTGAGATCGGCGAAAACGCTTTCGGTAATTGTCGGCTGTAAGCTGAAAACGTAGTAACAGTGCTTGCTTGAGAGCGACATAATCGTTCTGTTCTACTGGGGTTAATTTTGTAAAAACTTCGTAAGCCGTCCCTCTTAATCCTTGAGAAAGTTTAAGATTCCACATGCTTTTGGGCAGGCCATACGATGAAGCAGTTCGCTCATATCTATTCAAGAACAGATCAATTTGTTCATTTCGCTCGCAAAATTTTTCCATTGGGAAAGTCATTGCAGGTCAGTTGAGTGCTAGACCAGCAGAGGCGTTGTCAGGTGATGAAGCGTTAGTGGGAGAAGCGGGACGATTTTGAACCTCTAGTTCTTTGAGCCGGAACTCATGAGCCCATATCCTTTCGTTTTCTTCTCTTTGTTTTTCTATTTCGGCCTCTATGAATGCATTACCTTCTTCTCCACTCATTCCAACCTCTTTAATGTATTTTAAAAGACCCATTCTTAGTTTTAGTAAATCAGTCATTTTCTATATTTCTGTGCAGGTTGTTACACTCTCCCAGTATGTTACACTAGTTTCTGGGTATTACTAATATTTCTATGAAGTATTGTATTACAACAAACCAATACAACTAACTGATAATCAATTTACTAAGCCCCAGGGAGTACTATTAATTCTATGAAGTAATGTAACTCGTTAATGGAAGTTTAGTATAATTGGATTTTTTGACAATTCCTTATTTCTGCTGAATTAAGGTCTCATCACTTGATTAATACTCAAGTATAAACAATTCCCTTCAATATCTCACACACATACACACTCTACTGCCTGTTAAATGTACCACTTAATTACCTTAGTTAACTATTTCTTCTTCTTCCGTCTTCTTCCGTCCTTAGCCACCGACCGTCAAAGCAGTCAGTGGCCATTACGCCTAGTGGCGTCTTAGGGCAACAGCAGATAGGTTTTCTTTGCCATTGTTTCCCATCACGCCTATTGGCGTCTTTAGGGCAACGGTAACTATTTAACGTAATTAAATAACCCTGAATTAAATTAGTGACAGCAACGTTCTGTTAATTAAACTTATAATTGTTCTGTTCAGATACTACCAGAAGTGTCGTTGTCTAGGGCGTTATAAAATTATAGTCCACAGTATAGACTAATAGTTCAAGATTCCTTACAGTTTCTGCAGAACAATTTAAAGACAAGATTCCCTGTAGTCACTGTGAAATAAGAATCAAGAAATTCAAATCCAAGGACGAGATTCCCAATAATTGTCGCATGAAAATATACTTAATAGTAGGTAAAGCTTGACAGCTGTATATGGTGAGGAACAATAGTGCACACGGACGTGTGATAGTGATGCGCAAGAGAGATAGGCAGAAGGCACAGCCTGAGTCAGTGAGTTCTTCACTAAGAAAACCACACACACAGCTCTTCTTGTTTTCTCTGGCGACAATATTACTCTTTTGCACACACTGTGTCACTCACAAATAGTAGGGTAAAGAAGTAAAGTTAGATTGAGGATTTGGTAGTCTGAACTGAACGAACAATCCTATCGAGGTTAACTCAATTTATTTCAATTCAGAAATGTAAATAAATCAATAAGGATTTTACAGCACATAATAATAAAGATTATCACGAGAAAACAAACTCACAACAATTTGATGATTTTTAAAGAAGAAAAAATTATTACACCAATAGTGAAAACAAGGATTATGAATGAATTGTGTTAGTAAAGTTCCCGGTAGGCCTGATAAGCATTTGCTGGAAAATATGTGAAATACTCTTTGTGTGTAAATGAATGTTTGTTCCTTTGTTCCTTTGGTGTGAATGTTGGAAACAACTTATATCCTGGGGTTCTCTTGGAAAAATATATCGTAATCCAATGCTTGAAATTAACTTCACTGTTCGAATAAGGTATCCACAAAGGGCACAGAATCTGAACACGATTTTATAAATCCAAGATTGGGGTAACGACTTCACTGTTCGAATAAGGTATCCACAAAGGGCACAGAATCTGAACACGTTTTTATAAATCCAAGATTGGGGTAACGTATCCACAGTTGATGCGATATCCACAGATAACGAATTTGCTTCTAAAGGTGGGATGGAGGGTTAAAATGGGTGGAGTATGGTACGGGTGATGGTTGTTAAGGGTAATATCTGGTGTTGACAATCGTTGCAATAATTGCAGTAATTGAAGTAATTGAAATGATTGAAGGGAATTATTGTGACTGGTGGACGAGGACTATATGGCCACTGGCCAAAGGTAACCTCTTTTCAGCAATACGAGACAAGACTTTGCACTGCATAAATCTGTTAGACAAAACAAAAATACATGTGTAACTACTCTTCTGCTGCAACATGCAGATTACAACAGAAACAATTTAAGCAGTGTCCAGCGTCGGCATGTTGATATCCATGCATGCGTCTCGTTCCTAAAATAGGTCAGTCCATTCTTAAACATTCCTGTCTGCTGTGAATGAATTAGCTGGCCAGTCCAGGTACATACACCATAACAAGACAGTTGCTTCCTCCCCTGTCAGACAAAGTTACATGAGGGTCCGCTAGAGAATCATCCTGTGCTTTCCACCGTTCATTCTTTCCCGCGTTCATAATAATATGCTCATACATTAATGTTACAAACATTGAAAAGTAAAATGATCATTGAAATTATGAATGATACAAACATTGTAACGTAACATCGCTTTAAAATACAAGCAGTAAAAATAAATGATTTTTCGTAAGCATTTATGATACATACATGATAAAGGAAACCCGTTTATATAATACACTTAGACTTTCACCATGATAGTAATATATTTCATTAGACTTTCACCATTTTAATAATATATTTCATTAGACTTCCACCATGATAGTAATATATTTCATATCTATATATTTAAGCTAATTTCCTATATACTGGAAAAGCGAATACATACCCGCTCCGGAATTTTTATATTCTGTAAGTTAAACTAGAGGGCACTTGGTTTGTTTAACTCAAGTCTCCCTATGCACAGTTTTACTTTACAAGACTAAGAAATGCGACTATCTCTTCCCGTATGCTTATCACCAAGTGAAGTCTAAAAACTGGTTTCTTAAAGAAAGAATTATTTTCGATTTACCCGCTACATTTTAAACGTTCCCACGATAGCCAAAATAGTTTGCACATTGAATGTCACTTGTACGTGCTGTGGTTTCGAGCTCAGAAGTTTTAACAATGAGGAAGAAGACAGGCCATAAATTTCTAGACAGACGAGTCTGGAAAATCCTAACAGACCTGAACGCTGGTTGACCGTATCTTCACCTGAGTTAAGTGCGTGAGAAACATTTTTTTTTTCAGAAACTTAGGATAGACAGAAAATAAAGCAATATACAGGATGGACAGAAAATTTCAAATAGGCAAATTATCTTCACTCTGCGACATTGTAAAACATCTGTGCTCCACAGGAAGCTTACTGATAATATGTTTATAGTTTTGGGTGAGAATTGCAATTATGTTACTTGTGATCCCATTGGCTGATTTGGTCTTTGGAACGTGGCTATGACTGTGCTTTCAGTTTGTCTTTAAAGCGGTCATTTTTTAAATTAAATTTTGCCTCGTTTTGGCGAGGCGCGTCACGTTCAACCTAGCCGGTTGTATTAGGGCGCATGTCCAAATATAAAAGACCTTTAGGTGTTGAAAATTGTTACTTAGTTGTTAATAGCGTTCATGGAGAAGTGAGCGAAACTTGTGATTTTATAGGAGAAAGGGTGCTAGGACATGTGTAACCGCAGTTGACTGTTAACGTTTGATATGTAGGGTCGGCTGCAAGTTTAGAAGCGGAAAGGTGGTATGCAGATTTAACAGTGTACAAAATAATTTCAGAGACCGATAATTCATGTCTTCAGTGGTTGATACAGAATGAAAGGCCGAAAGTACGCAATATTCTCACAACCCTACATAACGAGACGGGGCACTTCCGTAAAGACGGTCCAAATTATTATTATTATTCTTCTTTCGTTCGCTTGAAGTATATTATCTATATCTGCAATGTTGTTTCTTGTATAAACTTCACTGTCTTTTGTAGTTCATACAGAGGTCCGTATAGTTTTGCTTCCAGTGTTGTTTCTCTGGGCCAGAGGGTTTACCTCAATATGTCATATTCGGGTCAGTCTTGAAGTATGTGCTCTGCAATCTGGGGTGCCTGTTCACATGTACACCTACACATGGCTGAATTGCTAATCTTGAATTTTGGTTCGCACCGAAGTTATTTTTTTCACTGTGAGAGGAATGTAGGTCAACCTACGACCAGGTGTCTAGTCAAGCGCAGCCAAGCCAGCCTGTTGACCCAGTATTGTATGACGTTACCCCGTGCGGTGTACAGAATACTATCGAGGACCCCGGAGTTGTGACCTATTTAGTTTTTTTCTTTAAGAGTTGGTTTAAGATTGCTACAGTGTTTCTTATACTTAATTTTTTTTGGATAATGAATTACTGTATTGTATAGTAGCCTTCTTTAGCCTAAACAACATCTGGAAATCCTCCCAATACAGCACAAGCACAAAATTAAGATTATATCAGAGCTGTGTGCTTTCTGTGCTTCTCTATGGTGCGGAATGCTGGAGAGTTACAGAGAAGGAAATGTCGAAATTGTCCTCTTTTCACACAACATGCCTAAGAAAAATTCACCGAATCTTTTGGCCGAATACCATCACTAACCAAGATCTGCTTACTCGTAGCAAGCAAGAGGACATGCACACCATCATAGCTGGCAGACACTGGAACTGGGTTGGTCATGTCCTCAGAAGAGACCCCGATGCCATCACAAGAACAGCTATGCTTTGGACCCCTGAAGGAAAACGAAAAAGAGGCCGACCAAAAACAACCTGGTGGAGGACTGTGGAGGCTGAGATGCAAAGAATGAACCAGAGTTGGGACACTGTACGAAGGATGGCCACCGACCGAGCAAAGTGGAATCAATTTGTTGTTGCCCTACAAGACGCCACTAGGCGTGATGGCCACTGACTGCTTTGACGGTCGGCGGCTAAGGATCAAAGAAAAAGAAGAAGAATAGTAACTTACATTATATAATGTCGTAGTGCGTATTGTGTATGTTCATAGGTATGCACTGTTGTAATTCTATGTTATGGTTTTCATGATTGTTTTGTGGATAAACATTGTATGTATTATGATTGCAATGAAATTGTATCATATCACTTTGTAGTGACTTATCTTTAATTTTTGTAATGGGATTGTGGATTTGTGATATTTTCATACGCTAGTCGGAAGACTATTCCACTTAGACCATTATATGTTGGACCATAGGGGCTCCTTTGTGAAGTTTGAAGCATTGATAGTTGATACATCAAACATTGTTATGTTTTGGCAGCGTTGGTTCTTAGGATAATTTTGTACTTGATGAGATTGCCAGCTCTATGCACAAACTCATTAGCGAGGAATATGCGTTAGTTGTTTCAGAGAGTCTTATTATTCATTAAATTTATTTTTTTTTCTTTTTTTATATTCTGGTGCTATGTCTAATTAATATATTACCATATACAGAGGTTATATGCGGTAACTGTTATGTTGTGAAATGTAATTTTGAAATTAAACTTGTATGTGTTAATTATGATTTTGTATTTTATTTGAAAACATATTTTGAAACGTTGGTTTGTGGTATTTTTTTTTTTTTTTTTTGCCATGTGCTTTTTTTCTGCTGAATTCTGTTTAAACTAGTATGCGTTTATTATGAGTCTACTTAAGAATGGGAATTCTTTTTGTTAGATGTCATTTATTTGGTTAAAGATGATTTCATTTTTGGTATATTAATTATAGATTTAATCTAAAAAATAAAAAAATAATATTTTTATTTAACTTAGCTTTAAGAAACTTTTTTGTATTGTAATTTTTTAGGGAAATGTGTTTTTCGTTGACATTGTTATATTTTTTCTGCGCCAAAGCGCTTAATAAGGTGTAATAATATATGTTGATATTTCCGAATTTGAAATAGTAATATTTTTTTTTGAGATTGTGATATCTTTTATATATCGCACTTTTTTATGTGATGCCTGTGATAAGTCATTTTAGTTATGAATAAGATTTGAAATTTTGCTAAATTGTTTATTATGCGTTATTTAGTTGGATAGTTGTTGGGATGTATTGTTGTCGTTTTTTCTATGCATTCATCTTTTTAATTTCCTTCTTCCTTTTTGGATGATTCTTCGTTTCACTCCATTTCTTTGGAAGTGGTCTATACTTTGGTTATGCTTCCATGTTTCAGCTGGATGTTACTTGATACTATTTGTATACGTTTACTTCTTACACTTCTTATACTTCCATCCTTTGTATTGTTTGTATTGTATGTTTAATTGTGAGTTGTTTAAACATTTATATGTTAGAAAACAGAGTGTACAGAAAGCGTGTGAGCGCTAGTCATTTAGTTATTCTGTACTGGTTTCGGCCGGCTGTGAATAGCTCACGGGGAGTCCGTGAACAGCCGAGTCCGGTGACGGTTTTAGCGGGAGATGTGTGTTCCCGTAGGAGTCTGAGAGGAGTCTAAGTTTGGGCGTTGACTGGATAGTCAGCCCTGTGTCTTGCGTGTGTTCCCAGGGTAGTGTACGGGAACGATGTTTGGCCATTTTTCGAAGTGTACCATTATTTGCCTATTTTATGTGTGATTATCTGCAGATAAGAGAAGATAAGGTGTACTTTATGTTAAGGACATGTTCTGGGGGCCTTGGTGTCTACAGGTCGATGTTTTGAATCATATTTACCTCCCTGATAGATTTCTATTGTGCAGGAACGGCGCTAGGAGATGGTAAGGCCATTGTTCCTTATGGAGGGAGAGTTTTCTGGTGAATGTACTTTATTTAAAGAGATTATAAGGCCAGGATTTGTGTAGGCCAGATTATTTGTAAACTGCAGAGCGGACAGTCTTTTGAGTATATATAGATTTAAGCCTGTGTGGCGTTTTTTGTAACTGCAGTATCAGCAGTCGTTCTGGTGGAACATTAGAACTGCGAGTATATATATAGATTTAAGCCTGTGTGGCGTTTTGTAACTGCAGTATCAGCAGTCGTTCTGGTGGAACATTAGAACTGCGAGTATATGTATAGATTTAAGCCTGTGTGGCGTTTTGTAACTGCAGTATCAGCAGTCGTTCTGGTGGATTTACTGGTGTAACATTAGAACTGCGATGTAAACAGGGTTTTCATCATACTGAACAGCTGTGATATTCTGCGCAATTGATTAATATTGGTTTTGTGTATGCTGTTGTACCTGTGTAGTGTATCGTACCGGATTGATGTTGCTGTGTGAATAAATTATGTGCTGTCAATTGGAAATGAACACTAGTCTGATTCGTTGATCTATGCTTGACAGTACAGGGTGAGTGACTGTACCCTTCATACCACTCACTACAGACTTTATACACAGTGACAATACAGAGCTAGCCCATTTATCATCTGCAACATTTATTATGGTGGTCATCAACAGTGATGAGAAAAACCACGTCAGCAATACAGTTGGTATCATATACATGTGTCTGCGGAGTCGGTTGTGTCCTGTTCTGAGCCGCAGAATGACAATTTGTTCTGATCTGTTCATAGCTTGGTAGTCGTCCTGTGTTGGTGTTGGTGGCTTTCTGATTGATTTTATCATCTTTTTCTTCTGATGGTACGTAACTGGTACATCCGGTTGCTCGTCTGCAGCACCTTCTTTAGCCAGTTGGTCTGCTCTCTCGTTTCCTCGTATTTCACAGTGAGACGGTATCCACTGCATGGCGACCTTGCGCTGTTTGCACAGTTCAGACAGTAGGGCTTTTATACCTGATAATTTTCTGGACTGAAGTGCTTGGAGTGTTGATCTTGCATCTGTCAGGAATACCACAGGCTGTGGACCGAGATTGGTGTTCAACAGTTTCTCGGTTGCCACCTTGATAGCCTGGATTTCTGCATCATAGTTGTTACAGAATTTCCCAGTTGGTACTCCGACCGTATCCCATGTGTGGTTTGGGTATTATATGTACATTCCTGCTCCTCCATTCTTTACTATTCTGTGCTGACCCATCCGTGTATACTCGGACCCAGATATGACGAAATGGACGACCTCTTCACGATCTTTGTTTTTCTCCAGCAATATCGGTACATTTGTGGTAATGATTTTTATTATGTACTCTCAAGTATCGCACTTTTGTTTCTTTCTTTCGTTCTTTCATTTTCTGCTAAGTAGCAGATATTTGATTTTATCAAATCATTCGATTTTATCAAATCGCCCTGTAGATGATAATAATCACATTTGCATGGCGCTACCCAGATTTCTTGGTTATAGGCGCGGAAGATTAACACGTTCATCGGTCAGCGCTATTGTTTAATCACCGATAAGACACGGGTGCACGCATCACTAAAGCTTGGAAGAGGGGAGACAAGTTACAGACCGGTATGGGTGACAAGATTTCTGTAGATAAAAGTAAGATTGCTACATTTCGAACACATTTTCATGTGAGTTCCCCGATCTGTCTGTAAGTTTTTACACATGCGGAATCGGACATCATATTACCATATGGGAGACGTGACCTTTGCAAAATTTTTCCATGTCGGAAATATTTTGAAAGTACCAAACCCGATCTGTTTGAATATGATTGGAGCGTTTTATTTAACTGCATAACAAACGAACGCTTGGGAAGATAGGAATATAGTCTGACCATTTCGCAGTTTTATTTCACTGTGAATTTCACGCTCGCCAAGACAACATCAGACTTCAACGCCAGAGTGAAGACTAGGGTCATAATTCCTTTTATCGGACTGGACCTTTTATCACAGCATTCCAAAAGGACTTACAAAAAACAGCCCAGGAAATCTCTAGCACTCTAACAAGGAAAACCAGGACTAAGGAAAACTTTAAAAACATACGAAGTCAGAGAGAGAATCTATTGTAAAATTAAAGACCTCCCAGACGCGTGTAAGAGACCGACTCGCCGACTCGTAAACATACATGTATATATATATAAATGTGTGCCAACTTGCATTTGAGTTCACCCAAGAACACACGCACAGTGCCCTGTTGAGTGCTGCACACTTACTTTTTTCCATGAGTATATATGAGTATATATATATATATATATATATATATATATATATATATATATATATATATATATATATATATATATATATATATATATATATATATATATATATATATATATATATATACTCATATATACTCATATATACTCATATATACTCATATATACTCATGGAAAAAAGTAAGTGTGCAGCACTCAACAGGGCACTGTGCGTGTGTTCTTGGGTGAACTCAAATGCAAGTTGGCACACATTTCTGTGTGAGTTTTGTTCACTTACCCGTGCAATTATAATTGAATCGCACTATTCATGGGGAGATAATCACGGTGCAAGATAAATCACGTGAAAAGTGCCGTAGGGGAGAATTTATCACAGATAAAAGGAAGGTAAGTGTGTAGCTCTAATCACAAGCATGTGAAAACGCAATCGTTGAAATAGAGAGTACCAAGAGTCCAACAGAAACATCTTTTTTGACAATGCCAATATTGAACCAACAGCAGCGAGCAATAGCTATAGGGATGTTAGCTGCTGGAGCGACTATGTTAGCTGTATCACAACATTTCAATGTTCACAGGAACACTATATCACACATTCAAGCTCGTTTCCGCCAAACTGGATCCTCTGCTGATCGCCATAGAAGTGGCCGACCACGAGTTACCACCCCTGTACAAGACCGTTACATACGCCTTATGCACTTGCGTAACAGGTTTATTCAGGCAACATGGACTGCCAGGAACATTCCAGGTTTAAGACCCGTGTCGTGCAGAACAGTGCGGAATAGGCTCAGAGAGGCAAATCTCTTACCTCACAGACCTGCAGTTAAACCAGCACTGACAGTTCGCCATAGACAAGTTCTTTCATGACACTTTCACTAAAACCAAAGTCATCACTGTTCAAAAAAAAGAAACGCATAGCTACTGAAGGCACACACACATAGCCATAATTTTGACATTCAATAACTTTTTTAATTTAATGAGTTAATTGTTCAAATTGCACACAAGAATACCTTAGGGTTCAACCAATCAATTGACAGTTGTTTTGCATCTGGGTCACGAGAGTTTTTTGGCGTACAGGCTTTCCCGTTAGTATGGTGTGTGGCCTCCTCTTGCATCGATCAGCGACTGGCATCTCCTGGGCATGGATGAGATCAGACGTTTGATGTGGGCCTGTGGGATGGCTGCCCACTCTTCCTGGAGTGCCTGGAACAGATCACGACGATTGGCTGGAGCAACGTCTCGGCAACAAACACATCTATGCAGCTCATCTCACAGGTGCTCAATCGGACTCATGTCTGGAGACAGGGATGGCCAGGGAAGGATGAGAATGTTGTTGGCAGTCAGGAACTGCGTGGTAAACCGTGCAAAATGGGGTCTGGCGTTGTCCTGAACGTTCATTTCGCCTTCGGTAGACCCTACGCCGTCTATCATGACGCTGCAACAAAAAGAAAGATTCGTCACTAAACCAGACACGTCTCCATTGATTGCATTGTCAGCTGCCCAGGGACGATGCTGGTTGGCCCAAAGAAGTCGATTTTGGCGATGGCGGCGCGTAAGGACAGGTCCTCGGTGAGGTCGTTGTGCCCAAAGTCCAGCGTCATGCAGTCTATTCCGGACAGTTTGATCAGACACATGACGTCCTGCAGGCAATGACTGGGCAGTTGAGGAAGCTGTTGTAAACCTGTCTCTGAGGTGACGAAGCCGAATAAAGCGATTTTCCGCTGCTGTTGTCAGTCTGGGTCGTCCACTGCGATGCCGGTCTTCAACTGGGCCAGTGGCTTGGAACCGGTGCCAAAGTCGACTGATGGTACTCTGATGCACGTTTAGATGCCTGGCAACCTGACTTTGACTTTCGCCTGCATGCAGTCGGCCAATAGCAATGTTCCCTAAATTTATCGATAGAGACGCCATAAATGTCTGCTTTAAAATGAACTGATTTTTGTGTGTGTGTAGAGTTATCCTTTTATAGGGTTTCAGTTGCGTAGTCAGTGAATAGTGTTCACCCCAAATTTTGTTGCTTTCACGTGCGCGCAACATGAGCTGTGGTCAAAAATTGCGTCATAAACACTATTGACCACAACGTTGTAACGATTACAAAAACAAACGCAATTCAGGTCAACACGTGCATTTGACACTGTAAAGAACATTTGAGGCTGATTTTTGTATACCCTAGCACCCTAGCACCAAATTTTACTTACAAACTCATAAGAACGTGCCCTCGGATAGCTTTGCGTTTCTTTTTTTTTTTTTGAACAGTATATATATATATATATATATATATATATATATATATATATATATATATATATATATATATATATATATATATATATATATATATTATATATATTATATATATATATATATATATATATATATATATATATATATATATATATATATATATATATATATATATATATATATACATACACACGAGGGACAGTCAAAAAGTAATGCCTCGTAATTTTTAATTTCATTCAATAGGCAAGAAAACAGATACAATTCACATTTAAATGTAGCCCCAAGTCTGAACTTCATAAATTTATTTCTCAATGTAGTCTCTGTAATTTGTTACAGTTTTTGTCCATCTTCTCACAAGGGCATGTATCCCCGCACGGTAAAAATTTGTTTTTTTTTTCCTAAACCACTGGCGTACGGCGCGTTTAAGTGTCTCGGTGTCTTCAAAGTGATGTCCGTGAAGATCTTCTTTCAGTGGTCCAAACAGATGGAAGTCAGAAGGTGCAAGATTGGGACTGTAAAGGGGATGTGGTAATAATGTCCAGCCAAATTCTGCAATCGCATCAATGGTGCGTTTGGCGGTGTGTGACGTGGCATTATCGTGCAACAGAGGTGCAGTTCTCTGATCTTTTAATGGGTAAAGTCGCCAAAGACGACCTCTAAGCTTCTTCAAAGTTTCAATGTAACGGTCTGCATTCACCGTGTTTCCCTGTTCCAAGAAGTCGAGAAGAATCACACCCTTCTCATCCCAAAACACGGAGGCCATAACTTTCCCTACAGATGGTGAACTTTTGAACTTCTTTCTTGTCAGCGATGTTGTGTGATGCCATTCCATTGACTGCGCCTTGAGGATTGACCTACTTCAGCTTCGTCACAACGATGTACCCAACGTCGGACAGTGCTAACATCCACTGTTGAATCTCCATACACATTCTTCAAACGTTCGTGGATGCGAATTGGGGTCTCGCCTTCAGCATTGAGGAATTCTATGACATGACGTTGTTTTAACCGAACGTCTTTGGCAGCCATTTTTAAACTGTTACAGTGGTGCCACCTGTTACTGAAACAGGTTGGTAATGCTCTACAGTGAAGAAGAGTGTTTGAGGAATCCTGCTAAATTTACAAATTGCACACCAATGCAGTATTTATATACACAAAAAATAGGAGGCATTACTTTTTGACCGTCCCTCGTATATATATATATATATATATATATATATATATATATATATATATATATATATATATATATATATATATATACATGTATATATATATATATATATATATATATATATATATACATACATATATATATATACATACATATATATATATATATACATATATACATCTATGTATATATGTATATACTTATATGTATGTATGTATATACATATATGTATGTATGTATATACATATATGTATGTATGTATGTATATACATATATGTATGTATGTATATACATATATGTATATATATATATGTGTATATGTATGTGTGTATAAAGATATATATATATATATACAGTAGAACCTCCATAGTTGACCACCTCCCTACATTGACCACCTCCCGAAGTTGACCACATTTTTATAGACCGGACACGCACCACATGTACTCAATGGAAGACGACCTCTATAAGTTGACCACCTCTGTAAGTTGTATCTTGACCACTTGGACTATGACACACAATAGTAATTTATCCTCTATTACTTGACCAGTTTAAAACAAATCAGTGTCTTTGAATTTTGCCGGCACAGGCTTTCTGACCGCTTTTCGAATGATGCTTGCCGACAAAGAAAATTAACCTAACCTCTTTGATTTTTTTCGCAAACATGCAGTATAAAAAGACCAACTTCTAAGCAAAATCTTCATCCTTGCTATGACTGCCCTGTCGGTTGATAGTAATTCAACTACTAAACTGTAAGTTCTCTCTCAGACTGTTTTATACCCTTTATCGTTGACAAAATTAACCTAACCTTTTTGATGGCCCAAAGGAAAGAACTCAAGGAGCTGACAATGAAGGAAAAGGTTGATCTTCTACATTTTCTGGAAAGCATCAGCCAAAGAAAGACGGCAGAACATTTTGGGGTTAGCAAGACCACAGTTAGCAACATCCAAAAACGTAAACATGAGTACTTGGAGAGATGTGGTAAGGAAAGCGAAGATCTACAGCGGAAAAGGAGGAAAACTCCCCTAGATGAAGTCAATGAAGCCACATTAAAGTGGTTCAAACAAATGAAGGCAGTTAACGCCCGAATCTCCGGGCCGATGATTCAAGAAGTTGCTAAAAAATTCGCAAGGGAATTCGGGGTGGCAGTAGATTTCCAAGCATCAAGTGGTTGGCTCGAGAAATTTAAACTGCGACACGCGATCTCCCAGAAAGTGTTGCGTGGTGAATCCAATGAAGTTCCAGTAGAAGCTGTGGAAGAGTTCATCAAAAAGTTTTCTTACTTCGCCAGAGGCTTCAAAGACGACGACATCTTTAATGATGACGAGTTCGGACTCTTTTTCAAGGCGATGCCTGACAGGAGCCTCGCCATGAAGGGTGACAAATGTAAGAGCGGAAAACTTTCCAAAGAACGTTTCACAGTTATTCTTTGCGCTAGCTCAACCGGAGAGAAACTAAACCCTTGGTGATTGGTAAATCGGCAAAGCCACGCGCATTCAAGAACCTGAAGCCCGAAGACCTCCCCGTCACTTGGAGATCAAACAAATCCGCATGGATGACTGGCGCCCTATTTGAGGAGTGGGTAAGGGGCATCGACCGAGAAATGAAGAAGAAGAAACGGTCTATTCTACTGACAGTAGACAACTGTCCTGGCCACCCACAAGTGGAACATCTCACAAACGTGACACTGAAATTTCTGCCTCCAAACACGACCTCAAAAAACCCAACCTCTTGACCAAGGCATCATCAAAACATTTAAAATACACTACCGGGCCCAGCTCCTGCAGTAGGTCATTACTAAAACACAGATCTGTGGTCTGCCTGTGGAAGCAACTTCATCCGCTGCATCAGTTAACGCTCTGGATGCTGTCCTCTGGATCAGTTCTGCTTGGAATAAAGTTCAGCCGGAAACGATACAGAAGTGTTTCAATAAAAGTGGATTTGTCACAACCCAAGAGCATGACGTTTTAGCCCCATCGGACAGTCCATCGCCAATGGCAGAATTCGAAGGAGTAGATTTTGAAGGTTTTGTTGCAATGGATGATGAGGTGGCAACTTGTAATGAACCTGACCCAGAAGGAATTTTCCAAGCGATATTGACTGAAGTACAGACAAGCATAACAGTGCATGAAGAACCTGGTGAAGTTGAAGAAGCAAGTGACGATGACACAGAAATTGCAGAGATTCCAAAAGAAGAGGCTGTCAAACATCTGATAATGCAGTTGAAGTCATTTGCTGTGGAAAAATGCCCAGGTATGTTGAGTGGTGTAGCCAGCGTTGAGAGTGCTTTCTACACTTATGTTTGTAATAAGAATAAAACACAGACCAAGATTGACTCCTTTTTTCAGAAAGAATTGATTAAACCATGATAAAACAGATGTTGATGATTTGATTTGATGTTGTGATTTTGTATGATTTCGTATGATACTGTATTCTCCAATATAAGCTGTTCAAGGAAGTAAAGTATCAGAACAATAGGCCTCGTTCCGCATGTTGACCACCTCCGTATGTTGACCGGTTTGCTACAGTCCCTTGGGTGGTCAACATATAGAGGTTCTACTGTATATATATATATATATATATATATATATATATATATATATATATATATATATATATATATATATATATATATATATATATTATACCATGTGAATTTTAATGTGTGAGAATTGCTATTGGATGTCAAAGTCATTTGAGGCTGGCAACCTCAGCGTATAGAATGATGATTCATGAACCACCACTGCACGGGCTGGTGGTTGCTTTATTGATAGTTTCGTAAAGAGAACTAAAAAACATAAAGTAGTTCCAATATGGAGCATGGAGGGAAAGATGAAAGAAATGATGTTCACTCTAAGAATAATACTTACAGTTTCAAAGCTTTTCATTCAATGTAAATGTAAATGAAACATAAATGAATATATTGTGAACACTTCAAACAGTGGAGATGTAAATGTAAAACATATTATATCAGTACATTTAACCTTTTCATTTAAATGTAATGTAAAGCTAAAGCTATTCAGTTTAAATGTATAAAAAGTTGTATCCCGAGGGATTAAATTTAATTCTCATCGAAAGTAAATTCTGACATGGGATGGTAGAATAGAAAGGGGGGGGGGGGGGGGGTGCCGCACGTAACTGTGTGTCGGAAAACGCCATACTCAGAAGAGCGTTTTGTTTCTATTTCTATTACCAGTTATTGGTGGTTCCAGCAGAAAGTACTATCCCTCGAACCAAATGAAGGTAGAAGTGGACTGACGTTGTGTACCATCATAAAAGGGTCTTATAGACAGACGCAGAACCAGCTTGGCCGATACTCCTTGACGTTCTGGGAACGTGCGGCGCCTGAACTTTGAGCAGAGACGAGTGATAGCAGCGTACAGAAAACCTACCCATCAGGAGGAGAATTAGAATCATCATTGGTAGCTAAGTTAACCTACATGCTGCCACTTGAACTTCTTATCAAAAACCATCACCCGAGTGATGAAAACTTTATTCTGTAACTAACTATTATTCCTTTCTTTTAAACTGGTAAACGTAGGTGATTATTAAATTTTGTTATTTGTAATTATACCACTTTAACTTCTATTCAATCATTTTAAATGTACTACATGTTTGTCGCCGTCAAAGTTACTAAACACACACTCTAAACAGAGCTATATTATAATAATAATTCCAATGATTAACTCAGGTGTGGGGGCTTAACGAGCTAAAATAAACCATTGCTTAAATTCTTCATAAAAAGTTATTGGCAGATTACAGAATTAACGTGCTCACCAACAGCCAGCATTGTTTTCGCTCATCTTAATATCTTGTGAAGGCTCCCATGTGATAGAAGCTTTACTACTCTTCTATCTACATTTCTGCCAAGAGTAATCTTGTGTAAAGATAGACTCCATTTAAGCCTATAATAGATGCCCTTGAGTTTTGGCCACGGTTGGACCACTACTGCAAAGCATGGGAGGCAATACCGTCACACCAGAGGTCCTGTGGGTATTCATCATCCAGGAAACTGAGAGTGACTGTCCTACGTTGCACGCTATTCTGTTCATCCTTGTCGAATATTCCTTTCACTTTTGTCTGGATGTAAACTGGTAGTCCAGGCTCCTCTCTCCAAAGGGTTTATTCTGGCACAGACTTTAGGGGGCTGTCACCTTCAGGCATGTCTGAGGTTTGTCTACGAAGTCGTTTGGCCTGGTGGATAAAACTGCTTCTTTTCTATCGCCCCATTGCTAGGTTTTGGAATCAGTCCTTCATTGGATAGCTCGGCATACAGAGGAAATTTTCTGCCTGTGTTAGCACTTTCATGTCTCTGCGTTCTCTCAGTGCTTGTATCCTCCCCATTTTCTCCATCTCCACTATAGGCGTTGATTTCATTGCTCCTGTGATGACCCTTAGCGCCTGGTTTTGCACCTTATTGTGGTGGGTTTTGATGTTAAGAAGGTTGGTGTGTGGTAAAGTTGTACTTGAGTGAGGTCAATCTGTGAAGGTCCCTGATGTAGACAATTGATAGCTGTGTTTCAGAGAACCTTGCGGATACCACCTACGATCTCACTCAAAGTTATATTTTGGCCTACTATGCTTGAGAGCTATGTTTAGTGTTTAGGGTAATGTAAGAGTGATGTTAAAGAACCTCAATACAAAAACATACACATACATATATTAAGTACTATGATAGACTCAACTAACTCCAGTTGTTAAATTTTATATTTTAGAATTTCTTTTGTTAATCTTTATTGGTCCTGAGCCTAAATTTGTTTTGGTCAGGACTACCTCTCAATGAGAATCATATTAGATAGATAGATATATTTACATATATATATATATATATAGATATTTACATAAAAAGGACAATATGTCCAAAGTACATTGTCAAAAATTTTCAATTGGTGTTAATTAATCTATTTTAACTAACTGGTACTTGGAGGCAGGTTGGGGATTTTCCTCATCCCAAAGTTCTTTTGTTTCACCTATGATTGTTTATTTTATTCTTTAGGAGGAAAGTTTATTTATACACAGGAGATCTTTCACAGTCACTGATAAGTTGTCCCAGGCCAGATATTAAGACTTATCTGGACCCTGGAATCACAGTAGTTGTAGTTGGTTTGGCCAAACACCCCAGTCTCATCTGGTCTTGAATTTCTTTACTATAAGCAGGTACCAGAGACTCTTCGAAATCGTGCAGAAATTCTCAATCAGCAATTACCAGCACCAGACAAGTGCCAGCAGAAACCCCACATATTCAAGGAAATATAAACAAGTAAACGATGACTAGGCAATAGAATATGGCACACTTTCAGCACTGCCCCTGTCCAGACTGCTTTCAGTTATTAGTATTTAAAAAAGCACAAGTCTGCTCATCGTTGCTTGCTCCTCAGAATATTTTGAAAAAATGGCAGCCAGCAGCCTACATTTTTTGATAATATAAAAGGCTTTGGCCAATCGGACCAAGCATGTCTTTATTTTGAATGAACTTTTTTTTTTTTTTAAAAATCTCAAACCACTATGCGTTACTACTACCAACTATATTTGTATTTTTAGGTCAGACAATAATATTTCGCCTTGCTTTAAATACTATCCAATCCAATTCCCCGTACCTTCTTTCCACAAAGTTGTTTTCAAAATTATGCCATAAAAAAAATTAAGCAAGCATGACTTTTCCTGACAGTCTGTCGGATCCTCTATAGTATTATGGCTATAATTTGGTCATTTAGTGGACTATTTGTGTAACAGATAACCTATTCCTGCTCAAAAAGTCCCAAGGCACCCGAATATATAATTTTTCTGGCCCTAGGTATCTTGGTTCTGAATTCCATATTTTTTTCTATGTTAGTTGTTTATTTCTAGAGACTACCACCTGTTCACTTCATTTCCATGTACTTTCAACCTATTTACGAGAATCATCCGTATTACGTTAGAATTACGTCATTCTCAATAAGAGCTAAGCCTGTTTCGTGACCCAACTGTCTACATGTCTAACTTTTACATCGTATTTTGAAAATCGCTCAAGGCAAGTCTTGCCACTGCGTTGCTATTGGCTTTTAATTTGAAATCAACGAGAAACGAATTAGCATTGGGCCATCTATCCTTCTCTTCCCCCGTTTTCCTATATACTTTGTCTTCTAGGCAAATATTTGTTTGAACTTGGAAAAAGTGTTACATTTAATCTCAAGGTCACTTAGGAACATTGAATACATTTTATTCGGCCATAAGGCATTATCAAAACTAATACACTGGCGGCGTGGGTGAAGACGCCAATTCTCTACCAAATTTTTAGTCCTATCTTATTTTAGACTTTATGCACTTTAATGTTATATTCTAATTTAGATATTGTATTTAGAATATCGTCACACTTATCTAGCTCTTGTAATGTGATTTTTGATGCTGGACACCATGCAGTTGACCCATATTCCAGGTGTGGTCGTACGCCCTGCTGGTAAAATTTACTAGGCATTTCCCGCTGGCTCCCCATGTTGTTCCACTTAGTTTTCTCAGGATGGCTAACTTCCTCCTGGCCTTTGTTGCTGCCTTCTTGATGTGTTGCTTCCATGTCAGCCTATCATCGAATGTAACTCCGAGATATGTGGGTTGTTTATCTTCTCTTATGAGCTCTCCATTTATTTTGATGACACCAGCTTTTTGTTTTGGAGAGAGGGTGAAGAGCGTAGTACTGCACTTACCTGTGTTGATGCTGACACACCATCTATTTGACCATGAGGTTAAGGCATCTATAGCTCTTTGTAGCAGTTCGGTGGCCACTGTTGCATGCTCATCTATGCACCATATTACCAGGTCAGCGTACATTGCCTCTTTCATTCCATGTGGTAGTTCAGCAACCAGGTCGTTGATGTAGACTAGGGTCTAGTGTGGGGGACAGAACCTCTCCCTGAGGGACGTCATGACGCAGTAGAATTTTTTTGCTCTTGAGGCCATCTATTTGTACTCGGGCTCTTCTGTTATGTAAGTATGCTTCCACCCATTTGTACATCCTTCCATTCACTCTGCAGTTTTCTCAGTTTCTTCAAAAGCCTTCTTTCCAAACCTTGTCAAATGCTTTCCTTAGATCTATCCATGCTGCTGGTACCAGTTTCTTATCTTGGAACGCATCCTCAATCTCTTGGGAAAGGTAAGTTGCCTGATCTTCGGTAGAGTAACTCTGCCTAAAGCCCGCCTGCTGTGCTTCAAGAAAATTTTCGCTTTCAAGGTTACCACTGTAGCCTGAGGTTGATGATATGTTCGATTGTTTTGCAGAGACAGCTTGTAAGACTAATTGTCTGTAGCTGGAGGGCCGTGGAATTGTCTTTCCCTGGTTTTGGGAGTGGTATCATGATTGCTTCGCTCCGGTCTGTGGGAACTCTGCCCGAGTTTCATACAGATATTGAAGATCTGCAGCAGCTTTGTTTTTGATGCGGTTCCCAAATTCTTAACCATTTCGGCTCCTGGCGGTTTTCTCATTTTTAATTTTGATATTGCAAGCTCCAGTTCTCTGAATGTAATTGGTGCCTTCATAACTTCAGGTATGGTTCCATCTCATACTGCGTTTTGTCGTTTCTCACGAATCTCCTGTTGCTTCTCTGGACTATCTTCGATGTTGTTGTCTTTAGCAAAGGAGTCTGCAAAGTGATCAGCTGTCTGTTTTCCTGTGAGGAAGTTTCTTTCTTAATACAGAGCAATCTTTGAGTTTCTCCCTGTACCCTCATCGTTAAGTAGTTTTAAGAAGCTTCCACAGCCTCCTTATATCTCTTTAAAAAAGTTCAAGGACTCCGTTTTCTCCTTCCAGCTTCTCCGGCCTGACCTGCAACTTGGCCCAATAAAAATTTGGCCTTAGCTTGCTGGTAGTTATTGTGGTGTTCTTGGCTTGGGCTGGTCTCTGCCTGCTTTCGAGATGTTTCCACGTCGTTGTGCAGTTGCTCTAGTCCACTATTCCAATATAGTTTGTAGTGCTTACGAGCCCCTCTAGGTATTGTTTCACGAGCAGCCTGTAGTAAGCATCTGTTGAATTTATCGACTACCTTATTTATGTCTTTGTCTACAGTCAGATCTCTAGCCAATATACTGTTACGATGCTGGTACATTGTCCAGTCTGCATTCTTGTAGTTCCACTAGAGAGAGGGCTGCTCCACTTGACAAGTTCATTTTCCACATTTACAAAGACTGGCCGGTGGTCGCTGCCTCCAAGTTGTTTCCCCAACAACGCGTGTGATGTTTCACTCCAGGCTGGTTTTTAGAGGTGGTGTGCCATGATCTCGAGAAGAAGGTTGGTGGGTCGATTGGCTGGTTAATCAGGATAAGCCCATTGTCATCCTGCCAGTTTTCAAGCTCCTAACCTCTCCTGTCCATGTGATCATAGCCCCAGCTCTGTGAGTGGCTGTTCAAATCTCCGCTCACAATCAGTCTTTCTTTTCCTAGAATTGTGTCTAGTGCCAGTGGGCGGTTCGCTCTGACAGTAGTAAGTGAGCAGGCAGAATTCTGTACTTTCTGTCCTGAGATGAAGCATCTGGTTTTCCGCCCCCTCCATATATGTTTCAAGCTGACATGCACCGAGGTTATTCCTCAAGAGTGTCAGTATTCCCACCCTTTCGCCTGTCTTTTCGGTCGCAATCGGTAGCACTGGTAGTCTCTGATTTTGGAAGGCTAATGTCTTGGCTGAGGTGGGTTTCTTGCAAGCAGCATGCATTTACTTGCTCTTCATTCAAGATATTTTCGAGCTCTAATTTTTTGCTGTAGCCGACTTTTTTAATGATGACGCCTTCAGCATTCCAGTGCATTATTTTAAGTGGTCTTTGCTTTGTTTGGTCAGCAGCTCTATTCTCATGCATCCTGGCTCCACGGGGCGACTGAGAAGGACCTCCAGTAGTAAAGGTTGGGCCCTTTTGAGGCATAGGGTCCGGCACTGCACCTGCCTGGGTGTCCGTCACAGTGCGAGTGCCATAATGTTTTGTAGATATAGGCATATTTCCATTGCGTGTGTGCGTGGCCTCCTGATTGCTTTGGTGCACCTCTTGGCTGGTTGCCTCCGTCTTCAGCAACTTGACTTGCTAGGGCAGACTGTGGAGGGCCTGGCCAGTCTTAGTTTTTTCGGCCGCTGGTGGCTGTACTTGAGCCCCATCTCCGCGTCAAGGAGCTGGCCTCGATGTCAAAATAAGAAAGTGGATCGAAACATTTAACAATGAAGAATGTGAAGGTTGCAGACCTCTTTTAGAACCGGATGGTACTCCAATTTCGATCTGTGGTCATCCTGTGGCACTGGGTGGGTGTATCTAGTTAACACTATCATCTGTCCACGAAGACGGTCGACTTACGTTGCATCGTGACCTGGTTGCTGGAATACTTGTCACTGTATTGCGTGACACTGTTGTACGACTCTAGGAATCAGAAATTCATGTATCAGTTATTCTGGTCTGATTGGTAAAACTGCTATGGTGTGTTACATCTGGTTATAATATGGAATATTACCCTTGGCAATTGTCCGATATCGAAACACCATTATTGTCTGATAAAGTGTGTACAAGGATCCTCGAAATCTACTATCGCAGATCTCATTTTAGGCAACTTACCTCTTGTTAGGGCTGCAAGCAAGAAGATATCAATTTATGGCTCCAGGAACATTCCACTATGGCTGATTCTCTTTCGCCAAGTTTGTTGGAAACAGTAAATGTTATAATGTCCCTGAAATCTTTTAAAAGAATCATGCTGTTGGTGACAATCAGGGAGAAAGTGAATCTGACTTGATTAGTCCCGAGAAGCAGTATTTGAATGTGCTGCAACATTTGCCCGTAGGTAATTTGTGCCAGAGAACACATTATGAAGACCACACAGTTACTGTAAGGAACCTTCCTTCAGGATTTTATTGGAGAACGATGGAAAAGGTATTCCATGATGTCGGAGATGCCAGGTTTGTTGAGATGGCTCCCACATGAAGGAACATTTGCGAATGTAGCCTTTACAAGATTTATCAAGAAGTATGATGTGCAAAAATAAACTGAAACATATGTCCAGGGTCATGAGCAGACTTACTGATGTTCGATTTTCTAGAGGTACTTCAGGTTACCGATAAATGTAAACACGGTACTGATAGTTGTATTCTCACTTTACAGTTCCTCAAAATCTGTATGCACGTGAAGAATTGGATGATAGTAATCACCGTGTAGGAAAATGCTTGTTTTGTTTCTTATTTGTGCTGCTAGTGTTGTATTTTTCAAATACACAGTGTATGCCAAATAAGTGCTATGAACAAGCAGGTGGTATTGCAGATCATACGTAAATGCATAAAACCCTGTATTAAGTTTGCTGGAAAATATGGCTAACAATATATATCACGATAGTCAGAGGCTGACTCGCTGTCCTATTTTCTGACTGATTGCGAGGACTGGAAAAATACTCCACTGCAGTAATTTGTTTGGTTTTTCTTCTGCTAATTATGTGCCATGAACTCTTCCACATCCTTCAAATCGCATAATTCTCGGCTGGCACGGTGGGTATTGCTTTTACAGCAGTATCATTTTTCTGTGTTGCCTATAGATGGTCCCTCGAATGTTACCGCCGACGTACTGTCTAGACTAATTTGAGCCTCTAGATCAATGGTGTGGCCTCGTAAATTAAGTTTTGTAAGAGTGTCATTTCTGTCGGATCCTTTTTTTACATTTTTATCTGTGTTATGATTCTTTTACATGACTGGAATAATTTTGATGATTGGAGTAGAGTGTATCTGTGATCGTGATATATACTGAAGCACATTAAAAACGCACCACTATTATATATACTGAATGCCGAGAAGCTGGAAAAAAATAGTGTGGGAATGGATTTTCCCCGTCTTTTGTCATGAAGTAAAGAGTTAACTGGCTGCTGGAATGGAAAGTGCCATGATTCAACCCACGGGTTTGTGTACAGACACATGAAAACAATGAAAGTTACACGTGCAACACGATTCGTAAAAGCTATGACGCTGACAATTTTCTACGCTGTTGAGGCAGTATACTCGGTATAAAAAAGGCCGTTGAGACAAAACACCCAGTACATGTGCTTGAAATGCCACGACTATCTGAAAACGACCGCCAACGAGCCATTGGCATGTTGGAGACCGGAATGAGCTCGCGGGCCATTGCCAGAAGGATGAATTGCCACCACAGCACTATTGTACGTCTCAATGAACGTTACCGAACCAACGGCAGGAATGCCGGGATAGGACATTCGGATGGTCGTGGTCAACACGAGTGACTACCCTGCGCAAGAATCGGATCATATTGTGCTGAGTCACCTAAGGAATCGTTCTATCCAGGCAAGTCAGACCAGCAAGAGCAATAAGTATGTCGGGTAGTGATTATAGGTGGAGCAAGTCTCTCGAATGTACAAGCCATTATTCTGTATAGTGTGTACCTCAGAGATACCGGCTTTACTGCAAGACGACTTCTGTAGCGGCACACTTGACTCACAGACATCGTCAGCGGCACTTGCAATGGGCAGAGCAACAAGTCAGATGGACTAGACTGCAGTGGAATGCTGTTCTATTCACAGACGAGAGCAGAGTTCATACATATCCTTTGTGTAATGGTACGTATGCGGATTTGGTCAGGACGGTGAGGAGAGCGCTATGCAGATAGCTGTGTTCGTCAGCAAAAATCGAATTTGGGATTGGTCGGCAGGATTCACATTTTGGGGAGGATTTTAGTTTTTCACCATCGCTTGCTCTTCAGTCCTTCCGTGGAACTGTTTAATGTTTTTTTTTTTTCTGTGACATATCGAGATGGAGGTTCTGGATGCCATTGGTTGCTCCTGCGTTCCACAAATTATACAGAAAACCTTTTGCAGCTTCTCCAGCTAGGATATCGCACGTGCGCACACCGCATTCATTTACGCTAGCAATAATTACAGCAGCAGAAACATTGTGACGAATTGATTGGCCTGCCCGTATCACCAGACATGTCCCTATAGAAACATCTGTGGGACGAAGCTTGGGATGCAGGAGTCTACAGGGCAAGGTTCTCCAGCTAATCTGCAACAGCTTGAAAAAGGGGCTGCTCTCCTACACGTGAATGGGACTTGATTCCCCGGAATTTCCTTCAGAGGACTTGGTGCGTTCCATTGCGGAGGCCGCTGCCAAGATTGTTTGCAAGCATCACGTTGGACTGTTACTACCAGAATACTGAGGATAGTTGTGAATGAATTTTTCTTTATTGGTGCATTTTTTGTTTTTCTCCCTTGCCTGCACATTAATGCAAGGAAATTTCGTAAACAATCAAATGTACAAATTAATGGAACCAGCATGGACTTTCATAGGAAAATGAATAAAGATTCAAATTTGTAAATTGTAAACAATTATATTTTTATTTGACACTCTGTTCCTGGATTATTCAGAGTGGTTCGTTTTTAATGTTGGCTTCGAGTATATATATGCATGTCACGGCGATATGTTCGCCAAATTATCAGGTTGGACACGGCTGAGAGTGACCACATTGATATAATGTTAAAAAACCCGTTTTGGTCAGCTGACGGAAGGGAAGTGAAAAGGCATTATGCCGCAAAAAAGACAGTAGAGTTCTGGCCGCGCCCGGGGCAGGTGCCTTTATGTTCCCTGTCGCATTTGTGCGGGGAAGTGTTATTGCCTTCATGTTCCGTTATAGTACTTGCCTTTTTTTCTGCGGTGGGGATTAACTTGCATAATCTCTAGAGTTGATGGTGTATATCTAGTGGAATTTCTTAGGCCGTTGATGATGTTTCATCTGTGATTAAGTTTTTGCCTTATATAGAACTGGATTTAGCCGAGTGAGCGCGAAAGTCATTGTGATGTTCACTCGGTCGGGGCTACAGTGGGTTATGATACTGATAGATTGAGTTGTTGGCTATTGCAAGTTGTATTGGGCAATATGATGAGTTGTAGTTCATATGTATTGTAGCGTGTGTGGCTTCCGTATGTGTGAGTTATTAATAAAACGGAACACGTACTGTTAAAGTGTGTTATACTTAATTATTGTCTACTAATTTGTATGCTGTGGTCGTCTTCTAGCGGGACGAGCAAGTATGGGCGTGTTCGTGTATTAAAAACCCAGGTAAGTAGGTTTGACAGTTGGGGGTACGTCTAAACAGATGCCCAGACAACTGTATCATTGGTCTACGTCGGCCTTAGAGGATTTTGGACAGTATGGGCGGGATCTAAGCGTAGATGCCTTA